>VMDR010001933.1:0-106072 GCA_007922815.1 Macrotus californicus
TTAAGGCAGATAACCGAGAAGGAGAGCAAACGCAGGAGCGAGCACCTTCCAGCTGGAAGGAGGCTGGTCAGCCCTGAATCCAAGTTCTCTTGGTTCTCAGCTGAGACAACAGAGACTCACCGATCACCACAGGATGTGTCATGCACTGTGGAGGGTGCAGGGCACCCGGGAAGGGGGGACCGGTTACCATGCCCGCCGTCTCCCAGCTGACAGCTCTGCTTGGCTGGACACATACAAATAGCTCTCCTGATACGGTAGAGCAGGAGTCTGTAATAATATGCACGGGGTGCTCACCACCTGCCTGGACTCGGCCAGCATTACTTTCTGGCCACCTCAGCCTCATGAGGTGGATGTTGTGATTGTCATCTCCATTTTACAGGTGAGGAAACGGAGGTACCATGTGGTAAAATAATTTGTCCAAGGTCATCCAGCACATGCAGGGGTCACATCCAGGCCCCCACACCCCACACCGTGGAAAACTGGAGAACTGAGAAACTTAAGGCTGTGCCTACTGCTTTGGAATCCTAGGTCCCTGTTTGGTCCGCGGGGTGCACCTGTGCCTCACCTCGCTTCTTTATGGACCTTGGCCTTCTTCCTCCCACGTGAAAGCCCCGTCTTGCCTGACAGGCGGGGTCCGCAGTCAGCAGGGTGCCGCTGGGAAAGCAGAGGCCCAGGGCAGCTGCATTCTTCATCCCAGTCATTGGATCCGCAGATCAGCCTGTAGGGGTGTGCTTGAGCCAGGGTGTGTGTGTGGAGGGGGTCAGTTCTGAGCACTGGGGATGCACCTAGGCTCCTAGGTCTTGCTGTCTAGTTGGGGCATCAGACAGTAAAGAAACTGATTCACAGACATGCAGGCAAATGCTATCGGGAGCATTAAAACTGGCCCATCTGATCAAAAGCGATGGGAGTTTGTTTTGAGTTAGATGACCCTGTAAGGCCCCTGGAGCAGTGATGTTGAAACAGATCTGAGTGTGAAAGGGGAGCCGCTGTGGGATGCCCTGGAGGAGTGGTGTTCCAGGCGAGGACTGCATGTGCCTCGTGCCCATGCCCGCGGGGTGGGGGAGGGCAGGATGAGGGTGTGTGGACAGGGGCTGTGTCGCTGGGGTTGGATGGGTGGGGACTGAACCAGAGAGGGGGCGGGGTGATGCAGGGTCCTGGGGGATCAAGGCAAGGGGTTGGGATTTCATCCTACATGCAGCAGGAAGCCATGAGGCTGTCCAGGGAGGGACGGGGGTGGATGAGACGCTGTCAGGTCACCGACACCAGCCCCTTTGCCATGGCCTTAGTCGTCAGCATGGGCAAGCCTCACAGGCCTGGTGGTGACAGTGCTGGTCACGGAATCGAAATGGCTGTTTCACATATTCACTTGTTCTGCACGCAGCAGGTTTTTTTCAGGATACTGACAGGTGCCAGGCACTTTGCTAGGATCGAGGACATCAGCAGCCTGAGCATTGGATTCCCCAGGGTACGGGAAGATACAAGTCCTCTGGTCTTTTAAAAGATCCACCTACGGCACATTAGAAAATAGCGATTTTCCGACCATTATTTTAATTAAGAAGTCTTAATTAAAGCAACTCAAATACTTACGATACAATGTAATAAATATTAATGGGACCTCTAAGCTTGTGTGGTCAGGAGGACTCACAGAGCAGGTGGTCCTGGGAAAGGAGCCACAGCTTGTCCAGATGAGAAAGGGGTTGGGGGTGGAAATCAGGGCAGGAAATGGGTCGCTTGACCTGGGTGTTCAGGCCCCCTTACTGGGAACATGGTGGGAAGGTAGGGAGATGAGGTCAAGTTTGACAAGAATCTTGTCATCCCTCCGTAAATGTTACAGCCTCACGCCGGGCCAAGAGCCTTTTATGTGCAAGGGTGTTAGGAATGCTGAGAAACAGCCAAGCCCCAGAAGCTGGGGACTTAAAAGACCTTGCCCAGGGCTGGGCCTGGTGAGGACACCCAAAACCTCCTTTCTCCTCCTGGACACCGGCACGTGCCACACTCCCTCTGGTGGTGGGATGCGCAACGGCAGACCGGTAGGTCCCAGACTAAGCGGTCCATGTGCCGTGTGTCTGCTCAGCACTGTACAGACTCACTGAGCATCCCTTCGTGCGCCTACTGTTCAGGGACCTGGCAGGCACCCTCTCCTCCGTGACGTTCTATGTCTCCATCCACAGATAACTTCTCCCTCCTCAGTTGTTAGTGCTTACCCACCTGTTTTCCCTTGCTTGCTGAGAAACTGCGTTCGTTACATGCCCTGCTTTTCAATGCCTGCCTGGCACGGGAGGTATTGATGAGTATTTCCCCATCTTCCCAGGCACGCGGTGAGTCCTTGCAGGACGGAGAGTCTGATCGATCCCCTTCTCTGTGGAATAGAGAGGAGAACCCCAGTCAGGACAAAACCAAAGGTCACTGCTTGCACCTGCAAAAGGGGGGTGTGCGGCACAGTTCTCAGAAAAGGGGCACCAGTGTCTGTCCCGGGCTTTTTCTTCGGCCGAGCTCAGTGGGAGAAGAAGTGGTGGGAGAGTGGCATTGAGGTGATCCAGTGTGCAGGCGGAGACACATGACACTCACCGTGCCTGGCAGACTGGAACGCCTCACCCGCCTGCACTTGCCGTGTTCATCCCCCCAGGGGCGCGGTTGGCGCTTACTGCACGGAGGGCCATGAGGGTTCACTGCGTTATGGCATCACGTGACATGCGCGGCTTCGACTGGCCCAGGACACGACCTGCTCTGCCTAGACTGAGATGCTGGCTGATGGGAACATGATATATAATGACTACCTTGTCAGCTGGCTGTGAAGATGAAATCCAAGCAAACCTGTGAAGTCGTGAGGGGGCCCTGACATCAGGAGGAGCGATCCGCCCAGTGGAGTGAGGGGAAAGGGATGGGGCACTTACAGACGAAGAGACTTTGGAGACAGGTTCACCCGCTGTCACATGTGGGCCCTAGGTCTCGACTTGAACACATTAGCTGTGAAAGCACATGTGGAGACATTTGGACTTCATGAACATAGGCTGGCTGTGAGGAGGTATCAGGATGGCAAAAAGCGGCCTCTGACACTCAGGGGCTGTCTGGTGCTCTCAGCTTGGCCTGACTGCCATGGTGACTTGTTCTTTGTTGCTTGTGGCCGCGGAAGTTTCTGCTTGGATAGCTCAGGCGTCAGCCAGTAATTGGAAAGTTATTTCCTGAAGTGCCGGGGACCAGTGAGTCCCCAAGACTGTGCCAGACGGCTGTCTGTGTGTGGGGGCGCACCTGTGACATCTGCTCACAGTCTACAACTCTGCCCTAGCCCTTGCTTCCTGCTTGCACACAACCTCAAGGTCAGCCAGAGTCAGTGCTCTGGGTCTTTGCCTGGGCCTGAGCACAGCCCTGTCAGGAGCAGGGTCCCCTAGGTCCCTAGGGGTAGGTCAGAACCTCTCAAAGCCATGTATGAACATCTGGTCCCCTGCTTTTCCTTGTAAGTTATGTGGTCAGCTTGCTGCCCCTTCACCACCTTCCCCACCCTGTTATCACCCCAGGCAGCTCTCATGCTGAGTAATCGCCCCTGAGTGTTTTCCACAAATACTCCAGGAAACAGTCTGTCTCATCCCAGTCTGTCTGTGTCAGAGGATTCTCATTGGCGTAATGGACGCTAGCTCCAGGGCATCTCCTTGGAGGATGAATCTTACAGTGGTGCTTAGAGCAGAAGAGGAAGAGAGGGAACGCAGACTCCAATTCAGTGGACATGCACTGGGTACCTGATGGCACAGGTGTCACGTTTGGTCCTGCCCTGTCCTTAGCATCTCCTGCCCTTCAGTCTTGGCAGGGGACTTCTGACTGTAGCTCCATCTTTATGCTTATTGTTGGGACATTATGGAGTTAATTCAATAATTAAAATTAAAATGGTTAATTCAAGATTACCTTGTGTCAGAAAGCTAGGGACTGGGACCCACGCATGAACAGGACAGGCATGGCCCCTCTTTCCATGGACTTGCGGTCTAGTGTGGGGACAAGTAAACACTGTCTTGGGACACTGTGTTGGTCCTAAGTGTTGTGGCAGTCACAGAAGGCTCCCTGGAGGAAGTGTTGTCTAAGAATGAGTTAATTGAGAGAAGGGGTGGAGTGAGAGGATGAACATTCTAGGCAGGAGGAATAGAAGATGCAAAGGGCTGGAAGAGAGAAACAAGGTACACAACCCCCATTCATTTGCTTAAAACCCTTTATTGACTCCCTGTGTCCTCACAGTTTTGTTCAAGTTCTTGACCTGTTCCCCAAGGGGAAGAAAGGAGGGCCTTTCCTGCCCACAAATGCCAGGTGTAAAGGGAACTGGAGATCCTGACCCTCCACGGTGGGGCCTTGGCACCCGGCTGCATTGCCTCTGCCCCTGGTGCTGATGGTCCTGCAGAGCCTGGCACATCCCTGCCCCTTCTGCAATAACCTCTCTGTGGATCCCCCCATGAGGGCAGCATGGCTTCATGATGCAGATGACCCACCCTGTGCAGCTGAGCTCACCGAGCTTGCTTTTCCTGCGGGCCCCCTAACTTGCCTTCGCACATTCTCTCCCTGTTCTTAAAGACTGCCTCCCAGCCAGATGGTGGACCTCTAGCCTCTTCAGACACGTCCCAGCCCCGGCTTGCTCAGTCCAGGGCTTCCCCCGATCTGTGGGATAGAACCACATCACCCCAGTATTCTTTCATGCTGTGCTTCCCTGTGGTTCTGGTGGCCTTTCCTGTCAGCAGATCCCTTGGCAGCCTGTTCAGCCTATCAGAGCCGTTCCAGTGATGTTGATCCTCCAAAAGTTGGTGTGACAATTTGCGGTCCCTTTTCTCCCAGGAGGCCTCTGTGTCCCTAGGTCAATGTACACCTTTGCTCCCCAACCTGTCTACAGGGGAGGGGTACTTGGAGGGACTTGTTTCCATTACAAAGAGGGGCTACCCAGTGACTATTTTCAGAATAGAGGATTTGCTTCAAGCACGTTCTGTTTCTACCTAGAGCAGGAAGCAAGGTGCCTGGTTGAAAAGCTAGCTCCTCTTTCTCCATACCTACAGTGGGACTTCTCACACTTTGAGGTGTCTGGAAATTGCCTGGGGCCTGGTCCTGAGGTTAATTCCGATCTAGTCGGTCTGGGCAGGTATAGGGAACCTATCTGCATGGAAATGTTGAATGTAGCTCAGCTCTGTTCTGAAAACAGACAGATGCGTATTCAGAATGCAGGAAAACAGGTCTACGAATCGGCCTCCCATGGGGAATCAGGCTTGCTTTGCTCCTAGGCTGCTTTGAAACTTGCTCTTGCTAAGAAACTCCCTCACCCGGAAATTGAGGCAGCAGAGGTTTACTGTGATCTGTGCTAGACCTCCCAAGGATGAGGTGTAACCAGTTCAGCCACTGCTCCCCTTACATTTGCAAATGACCTTTCTCTTTGAAGTAATTGGCAACATTCCTTTGTTATCTGTAAAAGGTAACCACCTAAAGGGAACCTGTGCATAGTAAATGAGGACCATCCTTGATGTAATGTACCTAGAATGTCAATAAAAGACTGTCCAGGCAGGGGTCAGGGTCCTCTCTCTCTCTGAGAGGGCAGCCATGCTGTCCCTTTTTCTCCACCGGATTTCTTTAGTCCATGTGAATTTATTCATGGCAGCCATAGCATAAACATCCACAACACACGGACCCATGGGACGGATCTGCATCAGGCAGGGGCCTGAGGTCTGGCATTTCTGACAAGCCCCAGGGCGATGCCTTTGCTTCCTGTCCTGGGACCAGACATTGGAAGCCAGGCTCTGGCCACACCCAGGCATCTGGCCGTCTGTGTCCCTGTTACATAGTGTTCGCTGCCTGGTAAACAGTGGGTGAGGGGTGGGTTTTCTCTGGCTGGATTAAAGAATTACTTCACCCTAATTATGATGTTGACAGTGTGAAGCCAACAACCGAGTGCTTACTATCTGTCAGGTGCTGTGGTTTACATCGGTTCTAACTAGCACCACGTGAGAGACATCAGCCTTCTGTCCAAGCGCACACAAGAGAAGCTGGGCTCAGGGAGGCTGAGCAATCGTCCTGAGGATGGAGCCAGCCTGTGAATGCAAAGCCCAGGCCCTCCACGGAAGGGCGCTGGGGCCACATGTCTGTGTCCGGGCCGACTTGCAGAGGAGAGCACTTTGCATACGAACGTCGTGGGCGCTCGGACATTTCTCTTATGTCATCAAGGTGCTGCTGCTCAACGCAGCAAGAGTTACCATCTTGCTCTTGTTGATGTAAGAAATAACCAGACCTGTAGAGAATTTTTATGGGCTTACGTGAGCCATACAACTATGGCCGGAGGGCAAAATCTTGGCGGATGGAGAAAATGCCCTGGAGAAGGGCAGTTTTGCACCTTATTTTATTCATTAGAATCAGAGGAGGAGACATAAGGTTTACATGAAATTCGTTGGTGGTGGATTAAGGAGAGGGAGAAGCAAAGCAGGGAAATCTCTGGGATTGGATAAAAAGTCAAAATGAAGTGACATATTCTTTTGTGTTGGTGGGCACAGGACAGTTCACGCTGGACATTTGCAGCACAGCAAGGTGGCGGGCGGGGAACCAGGTCCCGATAAGGGGCCGTGGTCTGTGCCTGGTGCAGGGCTGTGCTCTGGGGGGTCTGGGAAGGAGATCACTCTGACATGCCCCCCAAGACTGTGCCACCTTAGATACAAAAGACGACAGGCAGGCTCGCCTGAGGGAAAGACTGACCTTTGTCAAGGAAGTTACAGGGCCAGGACGTGACCACCTGCCACAGGCCACTTGTAGTGAGGAATTTTTATGTTCAGATCATCCTGTGTGATTACTTTGGGTCTCTGAGTTTGTAGGGTCCGCCATGCAGGCCACTTGTGTGCTGGTCAGGTTTGGTATGTGGCCCCTTTTAATCATCCACCCTCTAAGGTCTAGATTTCCAAGTATTCTGGAGGGAAGAGGCCTTGAGATCAGACTCTCGGTTGGGTGCTTGCAGGAGCATTGTGGAGCCTGGAAAACTCTTGACTGGAATTGTGTGCGCTGTCGCTGGATATAACAGGTGCATTTTATGGCAAATCCGCAGATTGCACCAGGTTCTCGGAGGGTCTGGGACCTGAGTTGCTAAGAGAAAGTGCTGTAGCCAATTAAAATGGTCTCTATCAAGGGTTATGCTGATGGACATGATCTACTCTTCAGAGTCAGCCAGGGTTTGTGACCTGATTGCAAGCAACTGAGCATCTCGGGAACTGTGACATGTCATCTAGTCCCTGTCAGGTCCTGGTCTTTGCATCTATGACATCCCTCTACCCTGTGGGACAGGGAACCATGTTCTGTTCACCACCAATGCCGTGAAGCATGGCTCAGTGCCTAGCACGCGGCAAGACTGTGAAAATGTGAGTGGGATTGTTAGGCTTTGATAGCAAAGGATCTTTCTCTAGAATTCAATTTCCCACCTAAAGGACAGGCGAGTCTGGTGCGTTCTGTGTCTGTGGGGATAGGGAGATGAAGTTGCTGTCTTCTAGTTCGCCACTAGGGTGCGCTATTGGTCTGCAGTCGGGTCCCTCCGGGTCTTGGTCTGCTATGTGACAATGAATTTGTCAAAAGAATGATTACTACCCACAGTTAGACTTACAATGTGCAATGTCTCATAAAAATGATCAGTAATGAACGGGATGGGGCAGATGGTTCCCTTGTACCTGCTTTTGCATGGACGGCACCTGCTGGATGGGACCCTACTTTGCCTATGCTTTGTAGCATTCACAGATTCCTTGCAAAAGCCCACAGGTTGCTGCCGACTATTTCAAAGGGGTTCCATATGCTCATATCAGGATGCTGGTGGAAAATGATCCCTCCAGCGTAAGCTGCATCTATTTCCAGTCTGGGTTTTAGTTTGGCAACACTAGCTTGTGTAACTTACAAGAGTCCCCTGAAGGGATATGCAGGAAGTTTCAAGTGCATGGGTAGCAGCGGGAGGCCGCCTACCCCCAGCAAGGCTGGGAAGTAGATGAAAGTTGTCTCCGAGGCTGCCCCCAGCATCCCCCTTTCCCCCACTGTGGTCCTGCCTCCTGGCTAGACAAAGCCTGCTTTCATATACTATGATAGGCCCTTTCAGTGGGAGGCAGTTCAAGGATTAGGAAAACTCAGGCTCTAGGTCTTAATTTGCTGTGTGGTGTTGGGCAAATCTCTTAACCTCTGGGCCTGAAATTGCTGATCTGTGAAAGACAAAATTGGGGCTGTTAATATTTAAGCTCTTTTCTATTCTGCACTTCACCTTTTTATAAAATATATCTGTCCTGTGTTCTACACCTTTGCAGGCTTGACCTGGAAAATGATGAGATAAACCAGAGAATTCTGGAACAGACAACTAGGAAGACCTGGGTTATTCCTCTTGCATAATTCATCTTTGGCCATGGGGCAAAAATGCCCATGATGCCTTCTTTGCTGGCCTGCCGGTCTCCCTGTCACAGCTCAGGGACCACCTCCTTCATCCGCAAGCGTCTCTGCCAACCCCATGCAGCGTCTACTCACGTTGACAGTGTGCTTGCCCACTGCACTTCAAAACACAGAAACTGCACCATCCATGTGTTTGTCTTGGACCCGAGTCTCACTTTCTCCCGTTCTTACTGCTCTCCGGCCTGTTGCAGACAACGCCTCCGGTTGTGGTGGCGTGCGCACGCCGGTCTTGCTCCCTGTCGGCCACGCAGACATCTGCGACGGGCCTGCTGGTAACTTAGCTGTGCCCAGCGCTAACGCTGCGCCTGGCACCTGGCGATCAGTTGAATAGAGAGTTTTAGGTGAAGGGATGAGCGACAAGGGTAGGTGGCAGAGGAAAGTGGGCAAGTGAACGAATGAAGGAGAGGTCTCCAACGACAGCGTTCCAGTCTCCATGGCAGCCTTGTGGAGAAGGGCAGCTTTGGGGGGATCATGCGATATGCTGGGCTGCCTCCCCCACCGTCATGGATGAGGGTGGTCCTTTTTATGCCGCCCGAGCGGTGGGTCTGAAGGTCATACATTTGCGACCTGAAGCTCGGTCTCCTTTATTTCCCCTTTTGTACCGTGCGTGGTCAAGTGTAGACTTCATGTTCTCTTTTATGCGTCTTGAAGGTTAAACTTTAGCTTTTTTCCATCTATGAAGGTGTTTGAAACCCCATCTTGAAGCTTTAAAGATTTCCTCTCAGCAGCTAAGCCATAGATATGTAAGATCCACCCACCTTACAGATGAAAATGGTCGATACACGTCAAAAAGGTTATCTGCATCGGGTAATAAAACCCAGCTCGAGTCCCTTTAAAAGCTCACTCTGGGAATCTAACTGGAAAGGCAGGACTCGTGGTGGGGAATTGAGGAATGGGGGCAGTTCTAGGTGGACAGGGCAACTCAGCACATGGGAGACACTCAGAGCACTTTATACAGGAGACACCATTTCATCCTCCCCACCACAAGGCAATGAGCGTCAGCCGGGGTTTTACAGAGGAAGGACTTTAAGGCTCCGATATGTTAATACGACTTGTCTAAAGTTCCGCCTGCCAGCTGGCGGTATGGGCCTCCAGTTAGCTTTCTGAACACGCAGACCTTCCCCGCCCCCCGACCCCCGCATAGTATGATTCCACCAGGCAGCAGTGTAATTTCATGCCAAATATGGGTGCATCTTATGGGGTCTCAAACCCCTTTGACCCCTCCTTGCCTACGTCTGAGTCCTGTCCCTCCTTTGTCATCTGAGGGGTTCAGGGTGAGAGGGGGCAGTCAGACAGACATGGGTTCGGATCCCAGCTCCCGCACTTGTTGGTCGTGTAGCTTCGGACAGATTGCTTACCTACTTTTTGTTTCCCTCATCAGTAAGGTGGGGGTTATACTGTTCCCTGCCTCACAGGGTTGTTTTTAGGATTAAGTGACGTGACAAATATAAAGTACTTGGACATGTGCCTGGGCATAGTAGGGGCTCAGTGAGTGTTAATGGGATGAGGTATTGAGAAATGACTGGCGCTTTGACTTTCCCCCTTTGCTTTGTGGTGGACTCCTCCTCTCAGCCCCACCTCTGGCCCGAGAGAAAGCCCTCTCCTTCCTCCAGGCACTTGATGGCCATCTTCTAGAAGTGGCATTAGGAGGCATTCTAAACCTGTGATGGCTGCCGCGGGAGCGGCACCCCCTGGGTTAACAGAGTGGGCAACCTGTGCGACTGCTCCTGTGACCCCGGGTCTCTTTAGGAAGAACACACAAGAAGCTGTTTCCTTTACTTGTGGGGGGGGGGATGTCTGTGGTGTTTGAAGGACGGACTCCCTTGCCCAGGGTGAAACTGACCAGTGCATGGGGGCTCAGTCCTTTCCTGGTGGGGGTGGGAATGAAGACTGATTCCCCAGCAGGGAAAGGGCACAATCCTAGAGAGAGATCATCGAAATTCCTGGGCCACCGAGAAGGGATGTGGGGGTTACCACGGCAGCAGGACCTGCAGCGGGGGAACCAGCAGGAGGGTGCTGGGTGGGCAGAGCCTTCAGTTCCATTGGGTCCCAGCCAAGGCTGTCTTTGTGGCAAAGGTCTGCAGGGTGCAGAAGGTGTGGTGGCCACCCACAAAGCCTTGCCTTCAAGTGGACCTCACGAGGCTTGACAACGAGGGCCAGAGACTCTGCTCAGGAGAACTGGGCAAGCCTCAGGAGAGATGCACCGTGATGGAGCAGCAAGAGCGTGGGAGGGACAGTGGATAGGCATGAGGCCTTCGCCCCATCCCTGCCTCGTTGTGCGATCTTGGGCAGGCAACCCAGTTTCCTCCCCATAACCCGGGGGTGCTGGCAGTGCCTCGCCCACTCGTGGCGGTGAGGGCGGAATGAGTGAGCACGCAGGACGTGCGGGAGCAGCTGCTGCCGTGTGGTAAAGGCTCAGTAACATGGCAACTGCTTGTTTCGTTTTAGAGTCTCAGGGGATGTGGGGGCCTCCTCTCCACTTTCCTTCCAAATCTCTTGAGAATGGGTGTATTGACAATCTCAGCCGATGAGGCTGAGATGGATCTTTTTTGATTAAGCGATTATGGAAATGTGACGTTTCTCGGGCCACCGTGTTAGTGAGGCAGCTCGTTGGTGTTGTAGCTCTTGTCATTCTTGTCAGTGTGGATGGCATTTCTGCGGGCCCGGGACCCTAGCATGGCCCCAGTTAGTCACGGTCACAGGTGCCCTACCAGTCCGTGTCCTCTCCTCCCCCGTCCCAACTGTTTGAAGGTACTGTCCCTTCAGCTTCTGTCTCTTCCTTTCCTGCTATCCTGCAACATGGGTCTATAGGTTCTCTTCCCATTACAGGTTTATGGCTCCTCTTGGTGGGGAAGAGTCAGGGAGAAGAGGAAACACAGAGGGCAAACCCACAAGTTCCCAGAGTCTCCCCAAGCTGCCCCAGCCATTTTCTAGGTTCACGGTTCCCGATTCCCCTTCCGAGCTGTTGAGAAACAGTTTCTTTTTTTCCTCCTGAACACAGCGATCAGCATACCTCCCCTCCTGTCCTCAGAAATGTGGCTCCTCCCAGCCCCCCAGTTTCCTGGAGACCCAAAAGGGCTCCTCCAGAGGTCTCTTAGCCTTCGAACACAGGCCTAGAGGCAAAGTTTGTGTGAGGCGAATCCCCCGAGGCTCCAGGAGAGTGGGTCAAGGGCACGCCTGTGGTCAGTTGGGTTTGCAGTCTGTCTTTAGTGCGCCGCAGCTCAGGACGGCCCGCCACGGGGACCAGGGCAGGGTGTTTCTGCCTACTGCTCCTCAGCTCCAGCTCTCATTGGCCAGTGTGCTCCAGGGGGTGGACTGCTCTGCACTTGGAGGATTTGTGTGTGGCCCCTGGCTATGAGGAGTCAGAGCCTGCTCCACAGCCCACCTGAGTCTGGGAGCAGTGGGGGCCCGGGCCTGGCTCTGCTGTGGCTGGCTCTGAAGCCCAAGCTGCTCTGGTGCCTGGTGAGGGCATGTGGGAGGCCGGAGCCACTGCTGCGGTCCTTTCTGCAGCCACTGCCCATGAAAGGCTACACAGAAGATAGCCTTTAGACTCCGCAGATGTCTGCGAATGTCTTCGTTTCGCTCCTTCATCTGGAAAAAAGGTCTGACGGTGTTCTGATTCCAGCTCCTTTGGGGCTTTTTCTTTCCTCTCTGGAAGTTGGTAGGATCTTACAACCCCCTGTCCCAGTGTGGGCCTCGTTTCCGTGACTGTGCTGGGCATTGAAGGCCCTCTCCCCTGGAAGATCCGGAAGTTCTGAGATGATGAGTCATGGAGGGTCATTTCCCTTCCTAGCTCTGTCTGTGGACCTTGCACCTTCTCCTCTCAGGTGCACTGGAGTTCCGGGCTGCACATGTGCCTTCTGGAGATGGGCCGTGAGCACAGGTAGCTTCGTACCCGACGTGACCCTTCCATGGTTAACATTGCCTCCGTCCATTGCGAGTCTCCGAAGGCAACCTCTGAGTGGCATTACAATACTATTATCCTGTCCTTTTAATTAGCACTGATATTCTGATACATGGACAGATACATGGTACAACTGATTTAATTAATCCACGCTTGTGAAGTTTTAGGCTGTGTTTACTTCTGTAGATAGTGACATGCTAAGCGTATCTATGAATCGTTGTGTGTGTCTTAAATGATCTCCCAATAGTCTGTTTTCCCAAGTGTGTCCCACACGGGATCTCAGTTTTGGGTGAGCGTGGATGTGGTCTCGTGTGATTCGATGTCCTTTCTCCCCTGGGTGCTTGAGGATGGCACCTCACTTTTCGGGTAATGAAGAGCAAGTGCTGGGGGCCATTTGGTCGTCCTTTGCCCACATGCAGAGTACAGGCAGTTCCTTCCTCACCCATGCCACGTGACATCATCCCCAGGCCCAGCTGTCCACAGGAAGTCAAAGCTGTGTGCTGTGGAAGTCACAATTTCCCAGTCTCTCTTTGAGCTTCTCAAGCCACAGCAGCAAAAAGTGACGCAGCCTTTCTTCTGCTCCACAAGTTCTGAACACGCAGAGTTCAGGTGCTTTCTGAATTCCACTCCCCGCGTGGTCTGGCGCACGCAGGCCATGCACCACCTCGTATTGGTTGGACCGTTTTTCTCACTAACGCACTTTTCTTCCTGGGAACACCTCTGAGGCCCCTCCACCCTACAAGGTTTCAGAGCCAGGGCTGCGGTTCTTCCCGATGGTTGAATGGTCTCACAGGGGTCAGAGTCACAGAGCGATGTCATGGCACATCTGGGTCTTGATCCCTGGCCTTCTAAGCTCAGCGGAGCTGGTTCCACTGGGCAGCAGAACTGGCGTGTTTTTGGGAAACAGAATGAAGCGTCTGAGAATCAGAGAGATCAAGGTACTGGTGAGACCATCTAGGAGGTCTGCAGTCGGGAGCACCTAGGGGTGAGTCATGGGAACTCTCGTCTCTTCTCTGAGCCTAGAGTTTTCTTCTGGAAAGTGGGAATGATGCCACCTGCCCCTGCAGGCTGTGATGAGCATTAAACACGCACACGGAAGCACTGATTGCGGTTTCTGAGCACGTGAATGGAATTGTTGCTTGAGCAATTTGAAATGCAAGTGGAAAGACGAGAACTGAGTCTTTAGAATTGTGGACCGCCACAGTTAGGATAGACCTTGGATACGGCAGTCCAGACCCAGTGAAGAGGACAGAGTAGACCCCTTAGGGGCAGAGCCAGAATTAGAACCAAGGGTCCATCTTCCTGTTCTTGTCATCACTCTACTAGATGGCCCAGCAAGTCCCCCAGGAGCTGGTTGGAGGCCAGCCCACTAGAAACAGCCACCCTCCCCACCCCTGACTCCTGCAGCACGTGGCCCTCGAGCCTGGGCCCACCTGCTCATGATGCCTTCTTCCTTCGGAGTCTGTGACTGTGTGCTTTTGGATTTGATGCTGCCACCCCACCCCACCCCCCGTCTCTCAATTCAGTCTTTATTGGACTCCTGCTCCTCTGTCCACCTAAAATGTTGCTCTCTTGGGGCTTCCAGAGTCCTCTGCAAGCCTCAGCCCTTCTCACCCCAGGCACTGTCCCTGGGTGATCCTGTCCATAGCCATGGCTCTGCGGCCTTTGCCCCAGCCCCCCACCCCATGGCTGGCTCCTCTCTTCAAGTCTCAGCTTCATGGCTGTCTCCCCGAGAGGCCTTCCCTGAACCCCTGTTGAAAGCAGGATGCATCTCGTCACCCTCTTTTATTTCCTCTGTAGTGCTTCTCACAATATGATCCTCTGGGTTAGTCGGCCACACTTATTGGTTACCTCCCCAATAGGATCACCCAGTTGAGAGCTCAGAGGCCCTGTGTGACCCGTTTCCCAGGGCCTGGCAGGTCCCTGACTAGGGTCCAGGTCCCAACACTGAGGGCACTACCCAGCCTGGACTCCAGTGGCCCTCCCGGCCTGTCTCAGGCAGTGGCGGCATCTGCCAAGGGCCTGATTGGAAACTTGGGAGAACTCTTTAGCTCTTCGCCCCATCCCTTCCCCGAGCCCCGGTCAGTCTAGCAGCGCCCCAGCCCAGGCGACAGTGTTGTCGGCAGGCAACGGGGGAAATAGGGAAGGCCTTTTATTGGTTGTCACAGAGACTGGGGAATGGACCCAGCGGCGGGTGGAGTATTACCCGGCCATAAAAAGAATGAAATCTTACCATCTGCAATGACGTGGATGGACCTAGAGGTTAGTAACTAAGGGAAGTAAGTCAGACAGAGAAAGCCAAATACCATATTATTTCACTTATATGTGGGACCTGAAAAACACGGTAACAAATGAAACAGAAACAGACATGCATGCAGAGAACACACTGGTGGTTGCTGGATTGAGGGGGTGAGGGCTGGTGAGGAGGTGAAGGGGTCAAGAAGTACAAACTGGCAGCCACAGAACAGGCACACGAGTGTGAAGTGCAGCACAGGGAAGAGTCAGTCACACAGCAGTAACTGAGGACGGTGTCAGAAGGGTGCTAGACTCACTGCGGGGATCACTCTGTAAAATGTATAGGTATCTAACCACTATGTTGTACACCTGGAACCAATATAATATTGGATGTCAACTATAATTGAATAATTAAAAAACAATAAAAAGCTAATGAAAGGTTAGGTCACAATTAGAGCAGCTGCCATTGTTGTCTTTAACCAACCAGTGGTCAGCGCAGGAGAGTGAGTCTCACTGTCCCCAAGCTGCTCTGAGTGAGAGCGGAGGTGACCGCCCTTCTCGTGGGCTTGGCTGTAGGAGGCGTGTGGGATGGGTACTGCCAGATGGAGGCAGGAGGCGCAGGCTGGGTCTCAGCTGTGCTGCGTGACGTGACGCGTCCCCTCACTCCTCTGCATTCAGATGTCCTTATTGGCATTAGGTACAATGGCTCTTCACCAGATGCAAACTCCCTGAGAGCAGGAATTTTATCTTATTCTCTGGTGCATCATTTTATCTTATTCTCTGCTGTATCACTGGACAGTAACACATCCCAGATGCTCAAATAATGGTCACACATGGGAATAAATGGGACCGTTTACAGCCTTTTTTTTAAAACCAAGCTACCGGACTCTACCCCTTTTGGGTAAGTAGGGACTATTTCCGTTTTATTTGCCTATCTCCAGCCTGAGCACAGTCCCGGCATAGAAAGTGATTAAGCTAAATACCACCTACCCAGAGCCACTGCGCCTGCATCCCCAGGGGCAGGCTCTTGCCTGGGAGAGAGCCCCAGAGAGAGTACTCGGGTCCGGAGTTTGCCTTCTCAGTTGGAACAGTGCAGTGTTCAGGGTCTAGGAAAGTGGACTTCTCAATACAGACTCATTGGTTCCTGCCCTTCTGTCTCTTCTGTCACTCTGCCTCAGGTACTCCTCATTGCTGAATCAGTCTGAACTATTTCGGTGATGCAGAAATCCCAGGTGTGCATGCGTGCATGCATGTGTACATGTGTGCATGTGTGTGGGCCAGTGCACACGCACACAGGGAAGATGGCAGCGTACCTGCCACATCTTGTCTTCTTTCCCTTGCCAGGTGTGGTGACAGCTGACCCTGTGAGGGGTGCAGGGCACCTCAGGCCCGCCCCTCCCCAATAGCACTCCATGTGGTGGGGTGGGGGGAGAGGAAAGGATCTGCTTCTCCATTTTCCCTTCTCCCGTCCCCATGGGGGGAGGACAGAGCCAAGGAAAATCGTCCAGATTTTATTGATGGCAGCTTTAGCTTCTCCAATCCTCCAAAGGACCTCTCACGGGTGACTAGACGTGTATTAGTCAACTTTTGCTCCTTAGGAAACCATGCCAAAAGGTAGTTGGGTGAGACCCCAAGCATGTATTTTTGTTACTCTGTGGGTTTCTGGGTGGTGCTCCATTCTGAGCTGGTGTGGCCGAGGTCGAATGGTAGGGAATGGCTTCTCTTGTCAGGCACATCCCCTGTGCTGGCAGGGACTCTCTCCACGTGACGGCTTCTCATGATGCTTCTCCACGTGATGCTTCTCATCCTCCAACAGGCTAGCCCAGGCTCAGCCACATGATGGCAGGTTTCTCAGGAGCAAGCAAGCAGGTCCCGATGTGCATTTGCTTTCAAAGTCTCAGCATGCATTGCATTTGCTAATGTCTCATAGGCTAAAGCAAGTCATGTGGCCATACCCAGATTCACAGGAGGAGCAGTAAACCCCAGTGTTTTCTGGAAAAAGTGGCCATGTTCCATCACAAAGGAGTCTGTACACAGGGTGGAGGGAACCTGTGGCCACTTTGCAGCCTCCCACAGCATGGCTGGGCAGGCCAGGGGCAGCCGGAGAGCAGGGCAAGGAGGCAGCCACCTGCCTGGCCAGCTGTCCATTCATCAAGCAGAGATCCAGGCCTCGCTGCCTCCTGGACACTGTAGATGCCAAGACGGTCCTTGTCCTGAGCAGCTTGCAGCCCACCTCACTCTGGGGAAGACCATCTTGGGCTATTTTCAGAGACCTTGGAGAGGCAGATAGGGGATGGGCTGGAGGAGTCAGGGGTGGACAGCAGGCCATTCGGTGGGGAGCCCAGCAACACATGGCAGCCACCATTCAGGTTTGCCTTGGCCCCTCTCTGACGAGGCCTGGGGGGATCTCCAGTCCTGGGGCCCTCCAGCCACAGGGAGGTGGGCTTCACTATGTTTGCTTCTCTTGTTCTGTGATGTCATAGCTCTTATGATGGTACCAGTTTTGGACCTTGAGAGTCTCTCGGGAGATTCTAGCAGGGGAGCGTGGCCACCCGTATGCCCTTGATGGAAGACTGGTCCTCGCTTCTAGTTGGGAAGGTTGTCTTCTTTGACCAAATGCTCAACTTTGGGAGGGACGCATGTGGATCGGTGAGGGAAGAAGGGGACACCTGCCTAGCCAGCCAGATCAGCTGAGTCAACCTTGGAGATCAATGGAGTGACAGATGTCGCAGCCACATCGCCCTCACATCCCCTATTTTTGGAACATGTGAGTCAGGATAGGTTAACTGCTGTCCCAAGGCCACCCCTGAACCTCAGGGGCCTAACGGGCTAAGTGTTCATTTCTTACATGGAGTCTGTTACAGATGCTCCTGGCCAGCAGGTGGCCTTCTATAGTCTCACTCAGGAGGCTGGGCTTCTTCTGTGGGGTGGCTCTGCCTGTCTCCGGAGGCCCCTGTTGGACCTTTTGCATTCAACTGGCGATGGAGGAAGAGGCTGTCGGAGCATCCTGTGGGCCAGTCCTGGCAGGGGGCCCTTTGCCTGCATGCCTGGGCCAAAACTCAGTCATTCACTTACACTGTGAAGGAGCCGGGAGACATAGGTCGGCTGTGTGCCCGTGAATACAATGAAACAGGTTTGGGGAATGCATGACTGTCCTCTAAGTGGACACCTCTTTGCCTGGAAAGCATGTGCTTCAGGAGCCTGGGACTGTCCTGTCTGTCATACGTCCTGGAACTTGGCTCAGTGTCTGGTGTAGAGAAGGTACTTGGTACATATGGGTCACAGACATTAATTCTTCGACTTTGCCCTGACTTTGGGCTCTGTCCTGACTCATCAGGCTCGGTGACTAAACTCAGCTTTTCTGCTTCCCGCACAGCTTTCTCTGGGCTTGTGTTCACCCTGACTTTTCCCATTCCTGGCCTCTCTCCTGGCTCTGGTCTCTCAGCCATAAACCTCGGCCCTGGGCCCATCCATCTCCCTGCAAGGGCAGGAGGACCAGACCAGCCAGAAAGAGCCCTTCCTGGACCGTTCAGTTCCCCGCACCATCACAGCTGCTTAGCCAGGCCAGCCTTCTGGCCCCAAACAGGCGCTCACCTGAGATGACGTGTCTGGGACCTTTCTGTGCAAGAAGGCAAGCCTGGCCCATGTCAGCGCTGTCTGTGTCCTAACAGAGACGACCAACTGGGAACAGATAATCAGCCTGACCCACAAAGCCGACAGGGACCCGAGGCCCCACAGCTGTGCCCAGGCCTGGGCTCACAATGCCCCTCCCAGGGCCGGGCCAGGGGGCAGCCATCCCTGCACCAGCCCCTTGTCAGCCTCAGACCCAGAAAAGGCGACTCCAAGGATGAGAAAGGAAACAAACAACTCCCAGCAGGCCGCCTGCCTGCCCAGTGTTGTTTCTCAGCATGGTTTAGAAAAAGCCCAGTTCAAAGGGCTGCCCCAGTTTCCAGCAACAAGGTCTCTGGGGGGTGGGAGCTGCTGTGCTGTGAGCACAGGGGAGGCATCAAAGGGAATATCTGGAGAGAGGGAGGAGGCGGCTCTGGGTAGAGAGCGTTGGCTTCTTCTCTGAAAACAGACAGACATTTGGAATGGAAAAAAAGATCAAGATGGCATTGGGATAAATAAGAGCTGTTTTTTTTTGTCTACTAAATGTCAAGTGCTTTACTTACTCATTTATTTTGAGATTTTTTATTGTTTTAATATTATTGGTTTCAGGTGTGCAGCATCGTGGTTAGATAATCACGCACTTTGCAGAGCGTTCCCCGGTATTTCCGGCCCCCACCTGGCGTTGCACAGAGTGACCGAGTGTTATTGACTGTAAGCCACACACTGTAAGAACTTTACTTTTTACGACACTGAAACAACCCTCCGAAGGCCCTCGGAGGTGAGTGCGTTGCGCCGAGTTGACTAGGAGAGCGAAGCTCCGAGGGTCACAGCGAGTGGACCCAGGGAGTACAGCTCCCGGTGGGTGAGCCAGGGGCGGAGCCCGGGACTGCTCTGCTTCCAGCGCTGAGTCCGCCCCACTTTCTTGTACTTTCCAGAGTCCAGACTTTTCTTCTGTGCTAACAAAGGGTCACTGCTGTCCTAACTCAGACTTCCTGTTTGGGGCATTTGTGCCCCGGAACCACCTCACACTGTATGTCGGTTAAGGCTCACGACACCCCTCTGACAAGGGCACTTTTATTTCCCAAGCGCTTTGCAGTGGAAACAGACCTGGAGGTCATGTGTAACTTGCCGAAGTTCTTGGGGTAGGAAGTGGTGGAGGCAGGACTGGAATGCGGGTATCTGACCCCAAATCCAGGGCTTGTTTCCCATACCCGAGGCTGGCAAGCTGCAGCCCATGGGCTGAATCTGGCTGCCTGCCTTTTTGGATGGCCTGTGAGCTCACTGGTTCCTTGGTTTTGTTTTTTACATTCTTAAGAATTGTTTTTACATGTTAGATGGTTGACAGAAGTCAAACGAAGACTATTTTGTGACACGTGAAAATGATAGGAACAAAAATTCCAGTGCCCACACATAAAGTTTTATTGGAACACAGCTACCCCATGTCTCCTTCCCTATTGTGCGCGGCTGCCTGTGTGCTTGAGTGGCCGAGCTGAGTCAGTGTCGCGGAGAGTGTGGGACCTGCAAAGCTGGAAGTGTTCGCTGTCTGGTCTATTGTCTGCAATGCCTACTGGTCTCCGCGCTGCGGTGCCCCGCAGGGAAGACAAAGGGGGGCACTCCCGCCGAATTCTGAGAACAGGACTCCCAGGTCCTGCTCTGATTCCATCATGGGGGGGCTGGGCCAGGCCTGGGGGAGTGTTGGCCTTTTCTGCTGAAGGTGCACTAGCAGGGTCGTTGCCCAGGGAAACAATATAGGAGAGCCCAGGTGTGCCTGTTCCAGGGATGCCAGCAGAGCCCGGTGCGTGGGGAACACAGGGAGCCAGATGCCCAGGACTCAGGAGCCAGCTTCATGGTGAGGAACAAGGCGCGGAGGTGGGAGAGGGCCCTGGACTTGGGTGGAATCAGAGCTTGCATGGGGACGTGCGTGGGCAGGAGTCGAGTGTGAGGCAGGTGAGGCCAGCAGCGGCATCGAGCTGGAGCAGGCCCGGCTTATGAGGCCAGTTCCGGGTGGGCACGGGGTGAGGGAGCAAGCATCATGCTTTGTCTTCAGGGAACAGAGGAGGGAAGGCTGGAAATGAAGGCCTTGCGTGCAGGTGAAGATATTTGGGAAGCTTTGGCCCCCACTGAGGCCCCGTGATCTGGACTTGCTTCCATCTCTGAAGCAGGGCGAGGATGTTGAGCACTGCAAGGTGCGGACATTCATGTGTCAGGGCCCCAGCTCAGATGGTCTTGGTGTGGTTGCTTGCTGTCCTTCCATGACCTAGCATGGCAGGCCTCACCTTCTAGGGGGATTGAAGAGGAAGTGCTCCTTGCCCTCCAGGAAAGGGGGACTTTCTATTTCTGTGAATGATGTAGGCTCAGATACAGAGGGTGATGGAACTGTCACCAGCAGGTAACGGGGAGGCAGGGCTTGAGTGAGGAGAATGTATTTGGGGGCAAGGGGAGGTATGGGAGCAAGTCTGCCAACTCAAGGAACATTCTCTGGGCAGGGTGGGGCAGGGATAGGAGGGATCTGTGAGTCCAAAAGCTTCAAACTCTGGCCTGACCTTGGCAGGGCTTACAGAGGAGGTGGAGCAGAATGACAAGAGGGACCCTGGGTCTTGAGGTGCTGATGTTTTTCAAAGGTTTCCTAGTGCCCAGGTTGTGTGAATGCAGCCACCAGACTCTAAGAGGCTACCATGCTCCTGAGGGTGACATCAGCAACCAGGACTGAGTGGAGATGTGAAGCTGCTCCTGTTCTCTGGGAGCTGCGTGGGACCCCTGGGATTGGGTGTGCCCTAGAATCGAAGAGAGTGATAGTTCCCAAACACCTGAATCTTTGGACTAAAAGCTGCTTCTGCTGCACGTGGAAAGTACTTGACTCAGCTGTAGCACATCCTGGGCACTCAGTGTTAGCTGCTCCTCCCCCTCTACCTCCATTTCCACCTCTACAAGGAAGGGAGAGGTCGGTGAGGGCTGGGGTGGCAGCTACTGGCAGAGTCTTAGGACCAGGGACTGTTAGCCCAGGAGGAGAGAGTACCATGTATAGCTCCTCATTTTCCAGATAAGGGCACTGAGGCCCAGAGGGGCCCAGGCCCTGGCCAAGGGCCACACAGTAAGTTGGTGGTAGAGGCAGAACTCAAGTATAACTACCCGGATGTTTTTATTTCTAAATATCAGTGGCTTCCTCACTATAGCTAAGACTTCAGTTAAATTAGTAACGATGGGTCAGAGTTAACGCTTATTGAACACTCACTATGCATCATTTTTCACGCTGAGAACTTTGTTTGAGTCATCTCGTGAATTTTCTGACTCCCCACTGTTTTTAGAACGAAACCTTTTTTCCTTTCGCAAGGGCCCCATGCTCTGTCGGAGCCCACCCAAGCTGTTTGAGCTTATCTTCTATTACTTTGAACTTCCCTGGTGTCGACTGTTTCCTGAACCATCGCTGCACCTCCCTTACCTTCCTGAACTCCCTCCCCTCTGTCCCTCTTCCCTTTTCTTCCCATTGCACTCTGTCCTTCTCAGCTAAGGCCAGCTGGGGCTCTGATTTGCTTCAAGCCTGTGTCCCAGGATGTCTGCAGGTGCTTGCCAGGGAGAGGGTGAATGGTGCTTCCACACGGATGGAGAAGGTCTGGGCAGAGAGAAAGCTTGGAGCTGTGCAGAGTGAACATCACTGCTTTACTCACTTGCTCTCTCATTCCGTGACTATTTTGTGAGCAGCGCCAGCAGAGGACTGGGGGTAGGTGAGCTAACAGGCACAGATGAGTATAAAAGGCAGCAGAGCGTGCTAAGAACCCTCCAGGAGGCTCATTCCTCGGGGACACTGAAAGGGGGCCTTGCTTACTGCCATGTATGGTATCAGGGAGGCTCCTGATGTGATCTGATTGGATTCTGGAAGAAGGGCTAGGTTACAGACGTACAGAAATGATAGGAAAGAGAACCTCGGAGTTTATCAGAGGCACGGAGGGGAGACATTGTGGGCGTGTGAATTGTGGGAGAACGTGTGAGTGGGAAGAGCTGAGAAGTCAGTGTTGCAGAGAGTATGTGGTCTGCAAAGCCTAACGTGTTTCCTCGCTGGCCCGTCAGAGGAAAAGCGTGCTGCTCTCTGAGCCAGACCATGGAACTGAATTAGGTCTGACGCACGGAAGCATCCATGGTCCTTACTGGGCACCTACCGTGTGCCAGACACTCTTCTAAGAGCTTTTAATGTCATAACTTGTGAGTCCGGCACAGTGTTATGCCTATCTTACAGAGGGGAAATGGGCATAGCGAAGGGAAGTGCCTGCCTGAGGTCACACAGCCAGGAAGGGGTGGCTCAGGAGTCCAGCCTGCCAGTCAGTGCTCTAGAACCTTCTGCTCCCCTGCTTCTCAGAGCGAACTGGAAAGGAAGGGAGAGGAGCAGGCGCAGGGGCAAAATGAACCCATTGAAAGGAACTTTGGCCACTCCTCACGCATCCAGTGGACCTTCCAAGTCACAAAAGCATGTCATTGGAACACAGCTCAGTTGTGTCCCTGAGGGGACCCTCCCAGGTGGCAGTGCTGCCATAAATCACGCGGGGTTCCCGGGGCCCTTGAGCAATGCCTGGTTGATCCTGCAGTGTCCCTGCAGGTTGTCACCCCTGGGCCCCCACTGTCCCCTCTTGTCTGTGATTACTGCAGGCATCTGCCTGGAAACAGAGTTTCCTCGGTCTTCTGAGGGCTCAGCCTCCTGCTGCTGCTTCTCTCCTGAAGCCAGAACTCTCTATTTGTGGCTCAGTAGCCATCTCCCAGGCAGCTAATTATAGGCCATCTGCTCCTGGGGCTGGTGGGCTGGAAGGGCAGACTTGTCTGCTCCCGGCACGTGCCTACTGGTCCCCTTTCTCTTTTGGACTTGCTGGCTGCCAACCTGTCCTCCACGGGGTCTCCTCAGGGCCTCATGAGACTTTTCCTCCTTAGGCCGTGTTCCCTTGTGCCGATGGCTCCAGCAGGGCTTACCTGGGCATTCACTGGTCTGTCTCCAGCATCTCAGTGTGGCCCAGTTGGCAAAACCAACTGAAGGGTAGGTGTCATCTGCTGTTTAAGTCCCCTGCAGGTGGGGTGATGAGGTGGAAGGAGCTATGTCCTGGGATTTCGGGAAGAATGACTGTTATGACTTTGGAGAAATCTCTTTATGTCTCTGCTTCTCAGCTTTCTCTTATATAAAAGGAGAGATTTGGTTAGATCAGTGGTTTCCAACCTGATTCCTTGGTGTCTGAAAAGTTAGTGGTGGGAAGGAGGGAGCTTTAAAGCAGCTTTGAACTCCTCACTGCAAACTCCTACAGAGAAGTGATTGTTGCCTATTCATCTTTGAGTCTGCATTGTCAAGGATGGTGCTTGGCACAGAAGGTGCACACAGTGAATGTTTGTTGGAACACGCGGGCCTTGCAGAAAGCCCAGCACAAGTTGTTCTTTGGCCCTGTGAAGCTGGGCAGGCCAACAAAACCTCGCATCCTTTAACGATTAATTAGCATTGCAGTGAAGATGTGCGGCTCCTGGTCTTTCTGTCCCTGTGTTCTTGTGACTTCAACAGGAAAGGGGACTTGCCCCTCACTGAGACTGTCAGACAGTTTGAAGATTTGTACCAAACAGGAAAGAAATTCAGAGTGCATGTCATCAAAAAAACGCCAGAGGATCACTGCACCTGTGACTCTGGTCCTGGGGTGCTTCCCTGGTGCTCTGCTCAGTAGTTGCGGGTGACTTCGGTGGAAGGGATGGGCACACAAGTGCTCACATGCGTCTGACACAGAAAAACATCTCTGCCTGGTGCCCACATGAAAGAAGTGGGAACAGGATGCTGTGGATGGAGACGGGCCCGTTTGCGATGCACACGACTGAGGTTTTCTGCCAAGACAAGCGGGTGATGGGGACTCTCCTGTGACGCAGACTCAGTGCTGAGGGTGACCCACCTTTCTTCTTCGAGTTGTGCAGCGGGGGCTCCTCTGAGGGCTGTCTTGTCTATTCGCTCCATCTCTCCGAGCCTCACCCTCCCACACCAGTCTACTTCGTTGGGATTTCGTGAGATCAGACGAGATGGTGGATTTGAATGCTGTGGACGGCCCCACGTGCACTCATGTTTCCAACAACCATCGACAGTAACGTCAGCAGCACCAATGGCTGTGTCTTCTGGACAGTGCCGGTGGGCGGTGGGCAGCTGGCTGTGGGCAGTGCCTCCCCCTTTCCTCTGCCTCCTCACTAATTTGTCTACCTTGTGCTCATTTTGTCTTTGCAGCTGACATGTCACTGCAGGTGTCCCATATCTTTTGAGTAGCTTTACAACATCTTCATTATTTTTCACATTAGGACTCCTGTCTTCTCAAGGTAGAATCCAGAAAGTATGCATCCTGAGGCTTGCTTTCAGCCAGAATAATGGGAGGGGTCCCACGTCCCTGGAGTTGGATGGTCTGAGACTTGGCATCAGATGTGGGCAAGACGAGGCTGTGGTCTGCCAGGGCAGGTGCTGGCACAGAAAGCACTGGAGCTCCTTGGTCTCACGGGGCACCCACGGAATGTCCCCCATGTAGTCCTGGCCATGTAGCTGCTGTGTAGCGGCAGCGGCAGGGTGTTGGAGGACCCCCATGGTGTTTGCCGTTGGTGGATCCAGAGTTCGCTCTTTGCTCTTCTCAGAGACACTTTGGCCTCCCTAATAGCCTGTAGTACGTCCCTTTTATGTCTGCATCAGGCAGAATAAATTATATTTTCACATCCAAGCACCATCCCTGAGAGGAATTGTGTCTGGAGTGGGTTTGGATGTAACAGAACCTTACGCAGTACGTAGGTGTGGCTTAGGCAGCTGGGCCTCGGGAGGCAAGGATTCGCACCCCCCACCCCGTCAGCCGCGAGGAGGATGGCCTCGCGTTTGTGCTGGCGGTCCTGTGCCAGGTGTCCCGCCAGCCCAGCCTCTGCCGGCTCGCCCCTGGGACTGACCTCTGCCGATGGGGGCGGCAGGTTAACGGAGATGGTAGGAAAACTCCTTTTCAGGAATAAAATTGAGTTCTCTTCCTTGTCTCAGGCAGTGGTTTTGGCATCTCCTCTGTGCCTTGACTCTTACCGCTGGTAGCACACGCTCCTCTCCTTCCCTCCTGTTCCAAAGGACTCATGGGGCACAGCCCTCCGTTAGTGCTACTCGTGAGATTAATAAAGACCCCACGGTTCTGTACTTTTTGCAAGTGAATATTGTGGCCCTTGGAAATGTGTGGACAGATAAAAGTTAACAGGGAGATGCCAGCAACAGAGGGTGGGATAGAGAGGAGAGAGAGGGCAAGAGCAAGGGGGGGTGGTATGGGTGGGAGAGAGAGAGAAGAGAGAAGAGGAGAGAACAAGAGGCAGAAAGTGGCCAAGACAGAAAAGGGCTCTGGCCCCTCCAAAGTGATCTCCAGTGAAGTAGCTTCTCTGGTGGCCACCTCGTGTGTGGCCTTGTGGTCCCACTCTGGTGTTCATGCCTTGCGTAGTCCTGTTCCATGCTGAATCAGGGCTGGCTTGTGTGACCAGTAGGCTGTGGCAGAGAAAGCAGTGTGACCTAAGACTCAGTCACAAAGGACATCGTAGCTTTGGACTGTTGGGGAAAAGCCTGCTGCCAGATTGGAGGACCAGTCATGCAGCTCCATGGAGAGCCCCCGTGCACAGAAACCAGCTTGCTGTGCCACGGGCTGGCATGGGAGGGGGCCTCCTTGGGGGTGGCGGTCCCAGCTTCAGTCTGCCATTTCGATGTCTGCAGCGCCAGCTAACACCTGACAGTGGTCACCTGAGAGAGCCCCCGCTGCTCCTGGACTCTTGATCTGTGTACCTGGGAGAGAGGCTGAGTGGTTGTTGTTGCTGTGAGCCATTCAGTGTCCGGTCATTTGTCACACAGCACTGGCTGCTTGACCCCGCTCTCCTGCCAGCCTTCTTTCAGTGAGGGCGCTCTGTCCCTGAGGCAGGGCGTGCAGGGGAGATGCCAGGACGTCTCCTGTCTTCTTCCTGCCGCCGCCATCCCTCTGCTTCCGAGCCCCAGTTATCCCCCACTGAGGAGAAATCCCTCCCGGGCTCTGGGAGGTAATGGCCCAGGGCTTCTGGTTCTCAGCATTCCGGCACCTTTAATTCTCCTGGGTGGGTTTTCGTAAGTATTTCAGTGGGCAGGTGGGTGCGGAGGAATCGAGGGCTGTTTTCTTGCTGTTCTCGTAACCAGGAAATCAAAGATCTATTGCCACCTCTGAGTTTTTGATTATGCATTCCATCAGTACAGGTTTCTGAGCACCTCTCTTCAAAATACATTTTCTTACTGTTCATTTATTTATTATTTACATGTGCCATTGTGTTGTTTTATCACCCAAGTTATAAAACATACATTAAATACACATTTAGAAAGTGTGAAATAAGAATAAATAGAAATAGAAGCCCACATATTTTTTCTCTCCAAACAGTTGCCTTGGGCACTGCTGGTAAATGTGCCCCTTTTTCCTGTCTGGGGATCACCGGTCTCCCCACAGTTAGCTTTTAGTATTCCTGGGTTACCTGCATGTTCTCTGAGGGCCAAGGTTGTGGCTAATTCATCTCTTCCAAGACCGCAGGGTTGTCGCTCCGTCCGCACTTCTTGAAAGAAAGGGTACATGAATGGATACGGGATTGAGTGGAGGAGTGTCAGGAATGTTCCAGCCCGATGCTAAATGCAAGGGACACGAATGTGAATACGACACGAGATGTAGATGAAGCTTCAGGTTGGTCTCTCCGGCTCCCTGTGTACTCTCAGCGGGCAAGATTTCAGCCTGGGTGTGCCGATGCCCACACCACGGTCACCGAGCTCCCTCCTCCACATGGCAGGGCACCCTCTACCACACTCACCGAGAACTGCCCCTTGGCTGGACATCCCTAGGAAGGAAAGGCCCTGGGCTGATTTCTAAGACAAACTGTATTCCAGTTTTCCTACCCGTTTCAGCCCACACACTGACACGCACAAGCTCAAATCACACCCCCCACACAACAGTCTTCTCCTGTTCCCTCACACTGTCTCCAGGCCTGGCTCTCTGGCTCATGGCCACTGTCAGGGAGGGCCTTTGTAGTGGGGACATGTGTGAGGGAGGATCCCCTGGCCCTTAACTAGCTTGCCTCACCGGGACCCAGGCCGTTGGGATGCTGTCTTCTTCCATTTCCTGGAGCTGAGGCACTGTGGCTGAGACAGTTTTAACCAGCCTGTCCAGCCCGTTTGTTCAGCTGGGCATCTCTCTCCCATGTCAGTTGACTTAGCTCTTCACCCCCATTTGTGCTTGGGAATGACCTAGTGAGTTAGCACCCATGGAGCCCTTTGCCTCCTGGGGCCCCAATCTCCACTTCGAGGCTCCCCGGGCCTGGGGCTGTGCATGTAGCCGGGTGCCTGGAGAAAGGCAGTGCAGGGGCAGCTGCCCTGTGAGAAGAGAGGACTTCGTCTGCGTGTGTGCACGTGTGTGTACTCACGTGCATGCATGCATTCAGGAAGTTACGGGCAGACATCCTTAGTTGGATTTAGGAGGTCTGAGTGTGATCTCTGGTCTCTGGATTCTTTGATCATTGCTGGGTCTTGGCCATGACAGCTGTGGGGACCACTGGCAGAGTTCTCAGAGACACCCCTGGAGAAGTCTCATGACAATGCAGTGTTGTGGTGGACATGTGCGGGGCTGCCCTGAACCTCTGGACCCTGGGGCGGGGGGCAGGCAAGGCCCCTGAATCTTAGTGGCTTAAAACAACAAAATGTCCCTCTTGCTAGTGCTGCGTGGCTGTCACGGGGCATCTGGGGGTCGGCCTCACTCCAGGACTCGGGCCCCCGCCTGCCAGTGGCCAGGGTGGAGGGAGGGAGCAAGCAGGGGATCACACTGCCACCAGCAAGACTGTTATCCAGGAGGCCACAGTCATTTCTGTGCCGTTTTAGTGGCCAAAGCAAGCCACATGCTCATGACGGATGGCTAGGAGGACGAGGAGGCATGGCGGTACCGTGGGCCCAGAAGGAGAGAGCACTATCATATGCGTGAACAGGGCTGTTGGTGGTCCCCCATCCTCTCCTGTGTTTGGAGGGTTTTCTAGTGTCTGAACCCTAAGTATTTTGCTAAGGTAGAAGTCAGAAATCCCTGTGGTGGGCGGAATGACAGTTACCCAATGCTGTCCGTGGGCTAATCCCCAGGACCATGGGTAGGTTCCCAGGGCATAGGACACTGTGCAGGTGATCGAATCAGTGCTCCTGAGATGGGGGATTGTCGGGGATCATCCAGGTGGGCCTGATGTAATCTCTAGGATGCTCATAAGGGAAGAGCTGCAGGAGAGGCAGATCCAGAGGAGATGTGAGAAGGGGTGGAGACTGGCCTGATTGATTGACGCAAAGAGGGCTGAGGCCAAGGGACGCTGGCAGCTTTTAGGAGCCAGGAGAGTGGAGACCCTTGCCCGGGGAGGGTCTGGAGCGGCCATTTCTCTCTGCAGAGAAACGAGGTGAGAGACCTCTGTGAAAAGACTGAACTGAGCTGTGAGATAATATGTCTCACTGGGCTTTTATGTTTATATTTAATCATTTTCCTCTTTTCACCCCATTTGAGACACATTCGGGCTGTTTCCGCAACGGCAACATCAACAACTCCTTGCCTTTGGAGGGCATAATGGTGTGTATGAGAGGCTTTCACTGATGGCATTTCTGCCCCGGTTTGACGAGTGTCTCGGTCCCCTTTGCCGTGGAGCAAGTGGCCACAGAAGCCCACTGGCATCAAGCAGCAAGGGCTTATCGCCGCGTTCATGGGCTTTCCCACTGGTGGTTCGCACAGCATCCAGGCAGGTCTGGGCTGGACTGAGCTGGTGGCGCTGGTCCAGTCTGTGGGTCTGGCTGAGCCTGGATCCACCCTGCAGGGTGGGCTCTGGTCTGGCTCCTGGGCTGAAGGAACAGAAGCTTCCTGGGGATGCTCAGGTCATGGCAGGTCACCAGAGCACAGAAGCAAGCCCAGTGACAGCCCAATTGCACTCCAAGTCCCTGCTCCTGCCACAGCAGCCAGCATCCCATTGGCCCAGGCCGCACAGACAGCTAGGCAAAGCAAGGGCATGGCTGGGGGTGGGATGTGGAGCCCCTCACTTGGGCGTGGGGGCTGGACCTCCTTCAGTCCACCACAGAAGAGGAGGCTGTTCCCTGCATCTCACTGGACGTGAGCTTTGGAGTCAAGGTCACTTCTCGGTTCTCGACCTACGACCTATACTGCCACCAACGCAGACCTCCTGGAAAGCTCCAGCAGGTGACCTCCTGAGCATGAATGCCTTTCTGTTTCTGGAGGTGTGTCTGTTTTCAAACCACAATGTGTGAGCACCTCGGCTTGCTGTTTATCCCTCTGGGGGAACTCTCTGTGATCAGTTCCATACTTTCTGGGATGACATGTCTCTCTCTGGGCCTTTCTCTACTTCTCTGTAAAGGGACCTAGTTCTCCGTCACATGGTGCAGGGCGGCCTCTCCCTAAATGCAGAAGGATTGCTGTTAGCAGTTTACAGGCTGCTCCGACTTTTCTCCTGTGCAGGGCCCTCCTGGTCCCCAGGCAGTGAGGTGGTGGCACTGATAGAGATGACAGCCTTGTCTCAGGCCCCTTCAGAGCAGGGGACTGTGAACGAGGGGGTGCCAGTTCTGCTCTGAGGGCCTCTGGCTGCTGAGACCCTGCATGGAGTAATGGGTGAGAGGGGTGGGCCCATGACGTGGAGGCTTGTTCTCGGGAAGGGTCTGGAGTGAATGGTTGTGGGCTCCAGAGTGGCTGGTCTCTCATGTGCATTTGGCCTCGGGGAGGAAGAGCCTGGGGGGATGGTGTTGACATATCAGGTGTTACCGTCACCAGATTGAATTCATTTTAGGAAGCATTTCTTGAGCCTGCAATGTGCCAGGATGTCTGCTGCAAACTGAGGTATAGGGGTGTACAGGCAGGTCCAGACCCTGCCCTCTAGAGGCGTTAGGTCTGGTGGGGTGGGGCGGGCCGGGGGTGAGGGCATTCAATAAACAAGCCTGGTGGGAATCCAGCAAAGGAGAACTGGGGACTTGGGGTGTGCTTATGAGCTTCTGTGTCTTGTTTGAAAGGGTAAGCAGCTCTTTTCCCTTCTTGCAGCAAATATGAATGGCTGTCTTGCTTGGGAACTGGCAAGACAGCCATTCCACCTTTCTGTCCACCTTTCTGTCTGGGGAAGGGAAATCCCACTTCCCAAGAGGGAGAGCTTTGGGAGGCGTATGGTCGGCATCTATCTCCAACCTATGACCTACTGACCTATTGGTTCCTCCCCAGGGAGGGACAGTGATTGGGATCCAGTGAGTGATTTCAGGGGAAGGGACTGAGTGGTAGCCGGAGGTTGTGACGAGTTGTAGGGCCCGAGAGGAGAGCTGGAACCTATTTGGGACCTGAGGGTCCAGAGAGTGAAGTGACTTGGCCTCCTTTGTGTGTGGCAGAGACAAGAGGGGCCCCCACCTCTCCCGATTTCTTGCACACACAAAGGAGGGGCCAGTTAGCAGCTGTGATGGCGAGAGAGGTGGGTGGGGACCAGGCAGAGTCTGAGCAAGGCCCTGAGCGTGATGGACAGAATTGGGAAGCCACCCCGTGGGAGTCTGAGGGCGAAGAGGCAGATGGCTGCGGCAGGGTCCCAGCTCAGGTGCTGTGTGGGACAATGCTGGCATCTGAGGCCTTGAGAGGGAGCTAGCCCGCTCAGAGGTGGAACTGGAGGAGTCATGACCCTGGACTCAGGGCCTCCCTGAGCAGCCGTGCAAACATCCCACCAGGAATTCCAGGACAGAATTTACTTAGTGGGGTTTTCAGGCTGAATCCAGTCTGTCGATGTGTTGTGTTTAACCCACACAACTTTTAAAGCTGAAGGAAATGAAAATCAGCTGAAGGGGAAAAAGTGGAGGACTATAAGTAAAAATCCGGATTTTAGTTTTTTCCTTTAAGAGAAAAAAATCAGGAATCTTTGGGCCCACATTCCTGACTGGTAATAATTTCTCGGAGCTGTGTCTGGGTCACTCCCTTAGCTGAGGCTGGATCTCCCAGCCTGCCACAGTCCCCAGGGGTCTGTCTGTTTTGAAGATGTCCCAGCTTCCCACCTGGCACCTGCCTGGACCCAGAGCGCATTTGAGTTTGCAGCCGCCTGTTCTTCTCGGAATCCTGGGCTACAGATGCTTTTGAGATTTTAATGTAAGATGAAGACTTCTCCAGAAAGGTGTGTCTTGCACTTCAAACTTTTGCACAGAAGTGTAGGTGGTTCCCAGATGCCCTAAGGCTGTCTAGAACCCGGGCCACGGGTTAAAAACCCCTGCTTTGAGAAAAAGGCTGTCAGTTTCTTCCCAACTTTACTTATGGGGGCACTTTGCAGTTTGTAAGGCACACAGCCCTTTCCTTGGAAAGCAGCTCCCCCTACACCCATGCCCTCTCTGGGCAGGGGCAGGGCTCATCCACCCTCCTGTGCAAAGGAAGAAGGGGGCCCAGGGACCCGGGGTGACACGGGGCAGGGCTGCACGGGGGTGGGGGGGCGGGGAGTGGCTGGTGCTCAGCTCACCCCATGATTCCCGGCTTCTGCTTTAGTTCCCATCCCACCATCTCCTGTTTGCCACTCAGTTATAAATAGCTCAAGGAAGATTTTATTTCCAGCTTCGAGGTGACATAGGCTGTCAGCAACACCACAAAACACTTCATTGATGATTTAAGGGGGTGGGGAAGAGGAAATAAAATCACTTATTTGCCCAAAGCAATGTTCACTGAGCTGAAATCCGCTGACTCTCTGCGGGACGCTCTGCTTTTCCCCAGTAAACGGATTTTCACATTGGGAACCCAGGTGGCCTTCTGGCTGAATGGCTGCCCTCTGCCTCCCCAGTTGATTTAGTCAATGCCACAGCCAAGGAGGGTCAGGTGTCCCTGTTTCTCCCCTCTCCTGCCTGTGGAAAACCAGTGAGCAGGATCAGGGTGGGGGTGGGGGTGGCAGTTCCTAACAGCTCTGGGGGCTTGTCTGCAAAGGGTAAGCAATGTTTTTCTGTCTCGCTGAATGTCAGGGCAAAGGTGGTAGGGGGGGATGCACTCCTCCTCATGCTGAGCCGTCCTGACAGGAGAAGGAATCGCAGCCGACCCTTTGCAATCACAGAGAGAAGAGGTTGCTTTAGAGGCTGGCGTGCCTCTCCCTGGTGTTCTGGCCGGGGGACCCAGGAGCAGAGGTGAGAGTGGAAGGAGGGCCGTGCACAGAGAAGAGGGAGGGCAAAGTCCCCGGTGTCGTTAGTGGGTCTCAGGACCAAAGCCCAGTGTGGAGTGGTGCTGAGTGAAGGGTATGTGGCCCGTCAATAGCCTGGAAGCTTCCACACCCTGCAGTGGCACAGGCAGCCGAGAGCCCTGTGGTACTCTATGTCCTCGGCAGTCCACGAGCCTGAGGTTGCACAGAGTGGTCGCTGAGCCTGGCAGTGTGGCCCAGGTCAGTTTGCGGTTTTCGCCTCCTTGCCTCAGGGAGCAAAGCGTGGCCTAGAGAGAGGTCCAGTCCCTGGAGGAAAGGAAGCAGGGGCAGAGATGGATGAGTGGGTGGATGGGTGGGTAGATGGATGGGTGGGTGGGTGGAGGGGGCAAGAGGTTGCTGTCTGCTTCAGGGTCTGGCCCGGAGAGGGTTCAGGTCTGAGAAGAGAAAACTACAGGAGAGAGCAGGGACAATGAGACCTGAGCTTGGCACCAACCTTAGCCTTCCATCTCTCTCATCCCTTTGGACTCTCAGGAGGAAGAGAAACGAGAGAATTTGAGCCCTACTCTGAAATCCCACCTCTCGCCCCACGCTTGGCCCTTTGTCCTGGAATCTGCCAACCAGATTGGCCTTTTTCCCCCTTGGAGAGGCGGATAGGGTAGGTAGGAGCGGAAAGAGACCCGGAATATAGCAGAGATGCTATTTGCTGTCCCTGCCCGTACCTTCTCCCTGTGCCTAAGAAATCCTTAGCACCAGATCTGGGTGAGGAAAGGGTGCTGGCTCCTTTCAGTCTGCCCCTCTTGGAGGCTGGGACTGTGGGACCAGGTGAGTGTCGGTGTGTGACACAGCCTGGTCCTGTTCCGGGGCTCCCGCCCCTCCCTGTGATTATGGGGGCGTTGCTTCACTGCTTCGAATGCGGTTCCGTGTTTGAAACCCAGGCCTGATCATCCTTCGCTGGCTATTTTCTTGGAGGGTCGTGCAGGAGATCAAGGTGCCTGCGTGTGCTTGTAAAACACAGTAAGGGGCGCACGCGAGGCTGTTGTTACCGCTGCTTTCGATGTGTGGCTGTATTTCGTCAAGCAACTCTTTCCTGATTTCCCTCCGAGTTCTCAGGTCATGAGATTTGGGTTAGGGTACCCCGTCCCCCACACCGGTTTCAGGAGGAACCCAGGTGTGGATGATTGTCAGGTTCGGTTTCCCTGGGCCCTGCACTTGGGTTAGGGTCCATCAGAGTGCCCCCGGAGCAGAGGGCGGGGCCTTCTGCTGCGGTGACAGCTGCAAGCATCGTGTGGGGAGCCGGTTCAGGCCGGGTGTGTGGGCTCCGGAACCCAACTTGGGTTCTTATTCCAACTGCGCCCTTCGTTAGCTGTGGGGCTTTGGTCGAGTCATCCAACCTCTTGGTGCCACAGTTTTGTCGTCTGTGGGAAGGGTTGAAGTAGGACTCAGTCTATGGTATTGCTGAGAGGTTTGCAGGACGCACGTTTAGGAGATACTGGAGTGCTGTGGGGGTGAGAGGGCACTTAAGAAAAGCCAACAGAGACCCGAGATGTGGGGAGACTGAGTCCTCATGTTATTACTTGAGGCCGGGATCCATCAATGCCTGAAGCCAAGCATCCCTAGAATTTCCTTTTTTAAAAAAGATTTTAGTTTTAGAGAGAGGGGAAAGGAGGGGGAAAGAGAGGGCAAGAAACATCAATACGTGGTTGCCTCTCGCACACTCCCTACTGGGGACCTGGCCCACAACCCAGGCATGTGCCCTGACTGGGAATCGAACCAGCGACCCTTTGGTTCGCTGACCCACCGAGCCACAGCAGCTGGAACAACACCCCTAGAATTTCTTAATGAAGCCAGTTAGTGTTGAGTTTCTGTCACTTGCAGCTAGGAGCCTTGACTGTTGTGATTATTTCCGCATAAGATGGTTACTAGAATGTTAGAACTTTTTGTGCTTCCCCTTTTTCTTCAGGCCAAGTTTGCAATCCTGAGCTAGGCCTCCAGGAGTCCATGATGTGACCCCTGTGTAATGTGTTGGCCTCCTTTTTCTCTGCGTCCACTTGCATTCCACGTTTTGTCCCTCCAGACCTCCAGAGCCCTCCCCTCTGTGACTCTGTACACACAGTGGCCACTTCTGGGGGTGCCCTCCCACCTGGGTTGCCTCTTCCTCAGGTGCTCCTGCTTTGAGCTTTCCTGAACCTCCGAGACTCGATGAGCTGCCCCTTCTGCAGCCTTGCTTACTGGGCCTGTGCCCAGCGACAATCCTCACCTGTGCCCGAGCCTGGGGTTTCCTTGCGGGCAGGGACCACTTAGACAGGAGAAATGGCTCTCCTATGTTCCCAGGGCCTGGCACAGACTGTGCTGCATAGAAAGTGCTCACCACGCACCCAAGGAAGGACCAGAACACCGTGTGAGTGGAGACGGGAAGTGGAGGGCAGGTGCAGAGTGCCAGCACTCCGACATGTGAAAACCCCTCATGAGATTTGCTAACAGGTCGAGCCTTGGGGCATCAAAGGAGGCAGTGCGTTTGGGAGCTCCACAGGTGGGGCCCCCACTGGCCACCTGCTGACTGGTGGCTGCTTTGGCCATGTCATTGATGGGGAGGCAGACTTCCACCTGACAGGTGCTTCAGTTAACAAAAGCCCCAAACTCCTATCAGCTCTGACATGTTCAAGGAGTAAGACAGCCCCTCGGAGAGATGGAGACTGCTCTGGTGCCAGCCAAGGTTTAAAAGGCTCTCGTAGCCTTTATTTATGCAGTTTGGGTGTCCCTTTCTCCCTGGGTGAGAATAGGACAGCTTGCTGGTCCTAAATACAAACCAATTTTGTGCTGTGCTCTGCCTTCTGGTGTGAAGTGCTTAATAAATGTTCCCACCTTTCCATGGGGAAATCTCTCTCCCCGCTAATGTCTGTCAGCATCCATCAGGATCACCCAGAAAGCAGCATCCCAGCCTGAGGGGCCTTGGAGCTGGCCTCCTTCCCTGGAAACCGGCTCCTTGGGAAGCCTAGGGGCCCATAAGGGGCTGCACCTGCTGGGCATCTCCACTGGGAGGTGCCAAAGAGGTGCCTCACAGCAGGCGTCTGGGCCAACCTCTGGCAGGCAGACTGTGCACCTTGGAGGCACAGGCCTTGGCAGAGGCCTGGACAACTGCGGGACTCAGGGGTGGCAGAGCTACAGAGTGCCAGATCTCATCAGCGTCGTAGTCAGACCAGCCCCCGTCTCTTTTATAGCTCAGACCAGCCCTGAAGCTTATGTGTCAAAGGGGTTCTGCTGATTCAAAAAGAAAGGTTTGAAACACAGATCTAGTTCAACCCTTACCTTTAGATGAATAGACACAGCCTGGGGATGCTGAGGGTGGGGGCTGAAGAGGGAGCTACCACAAGGTCAAAGAGAAAGTCAGGTTCAGACCTGGGACATGAACCCAGCTCTCTTGATTGTGCGTTTGTTTGGTTGTTGCTTTTGTTTGTTTTTAAAAGCTGCTCACATCCCATGACCACCTGTTTTATGCTCAAGGGTGGGCAGTGGCAGCCAGACCACCAATTACGTTAATGCTTAAGCACTCGCCCCTGTGTGTGGACCTTAGAGATTGTAAGGGAGGGACAGTGATGGGGATTGAATCTCCAGAAGGAAAGGAGACTCATACATGCCGGCCATCAGTGAGAAACTTCACCGCCTCCCTCTTGTTCATCTGGGGGATATTCACTGATTGCATATTACGTGCTGAGGGTTCGGGGCAAGACAAGACAGAGCTCCTGATCTTCAAGAGCTGCTGCTCCAGTGGGGAAGGGGGAAGAGGCAAATAAGTAGACCTAGAAGTAATATAATTACAAGCTTTGTTTAATGCAGTGGAAGAAAGAAACAGTGCATTGTGATGGAGGGTCAGAGTGGCAGGTGACATGCCTCACAGGGTGGTCACCTGAGGGCTTCCTCCAACAAGGGGACCTTTGAGTTGGGGCTGAGAGTGAGAAATCAGGCAGTTCAACACAGGGAGAAGTAGCCTGGGCCAAGGCCTCCAGGCAAACCTAGTGTCACCTGGGTGGGGTGTGTGTGGCCCACTGGCCTCTGCATCCCTCCACCTCTCCCTCTCAGTGATTGCCCAGCCACTCACTCTAGCACCACGCTCGGATCCTCGTTCCACCTCTGAACCCTCCAATGGGAGGATCGTGCGGTCTGGCTGCCACTGCCCACCCTTCCAGATTGTGTGTTTGGTGTCCCAGCTGCAAAAACACCTTGATTCAGAACAATCAGATCGGGAAGCCTTCCTGTGTCTGCTTCTGCACTCTCCTCATTTCCTCCTGTTTCAGTGAGGGTGGCCCCAGCTTCCCTCAGAGGGCCACCTTCCATTTGTGGCCTGGGTTACGGGACTTACTCCTGTACTTGGATGATTCTTCCAGAATCATTACATGATCTAATGCCTCCCAGCTTTGCCGTGCCTCCCATCAGCTTCTGTCGCTTTTCTCTGCTTTCCATCCCAGCTGCACATCTCCAGTGTCCTTTGGCGTCTTCCTCTCCCATTTCCTCTTCAGCGTACGCCATATGCGGTGAATCTGACCCATCCCTCTACCACCCCTGCTTTGTCAGGTCACCGTCAACCCAGGCTGGCGGGTCCAGGGTCTGTCCTCTGATGTCACTTTTATTTCCTAGGGTCATTCCACATGGCTGCTTACTCTCCTTGCTCCCAGGCCGTACCCCCTGCCCCTGGTCTGCTCTGCTGGGTCCCCCTCTCCTGCTCTGGGTCTGAATGTTGGACCACTCTAGGGCTCAGGCCCGGGTTCCCTTTTCTTCTTTACCTCCTCACTCCACTTAGGTGAGCTCATGCATTTCCATGGCTTTAAATACCAGCTCCATGATAATGACTTCCAAATTTACACCCGGCACTGACGTTGGAGCTGCAGACTCATACATCCTGCGGCTTGACATCTCCACTTGGATGACTAACGGGCATCTCAACTTAATACATCAAAGAAGTCTCAGTTTTCCCACTTTACCTCCAAGCTGTGCCTCCTCCCTTACTTTTCACCATCTTGGTAAATGTCATCTTCTCTCCCCCATTGCTCAAGCCCAGTCCCAGGTTAATCCATCTTAGCGCTTCACCCCACATCCTGCCCATGGTGAGACCTGTGGGCGCTGCCCATCAGAGAGGTTCTGAGTCTACCCAGCGCTCTGCGCTGCCCCGGCTGCTGCAGACACCCAGCTCCACCATCACTCCCTTCAGTGTCTACAACAGGCCCCCAGCGGTCGCTGTGCCTGCCACCTGCGCTGTCTTCTAGAATCTACCCCTCAGATGGCAGGCTGAGTGTCCTTCCAAGTTGAATCTCATCACCAGCTAAAGCCTTGCCATGACATTTGCATTTAAAGGGCTTGCTGAGCCTAACAAGTCTTTGCATGAGCTGGCCCTGCCCACCTCTGGCTTCATCTGGATTGCACTGGCCTTGTCTCCTTTCCTTTTCCTCACTCTGGCCTTCCCTTTGCCTCCCTCCCTCCCTTCCTCCCTCCCTTCCTCTAAACATACGTTGGTCTCCATCTGAGAGCCTGTATAGTTTCCCTTGGCTGTGTTACAAATTGCCACAAACTTACCAGCGTGCACAGTGAGTCCATAAGTCGGCTGCCTCTTTCCTGTGGCTCCTGGTTTGTCGCAGGCAATCAGCCACCTTGGGGGCTTGGGGGGCAACAGGGGATGGCTTAACAAAGGGGCGTTGGGGGGCACCAATTAAAGCAGCCCAGAACCGTTTCCCCGCCCCAGCCTCTCTGTGGAGAAACAGTCTGTGACAGTTAGGGGTTGGAAGCCACGAGGCTGTGGAGAACAAAAGGAAGTCAAAACGGTCCATAAGGATAAGGACACCTGAGAGCTCCTTGGTGAGGAGTCGCTCTTATCCTGTCACCTTCGTGAGGGTGTTAGCGCCAGAGGCAGGGAGTCACTGTGGGGGGAGGAGGGATGTCATATCAGTGAGCATGCTGCCATGTGGGTCAGCCCAGAAAAGACGGCAGTGCCTGCCGACCTCCATGCTGCGCTAGCTGCTGGCAGGCGGGTGGCGGTGTTGGGGACAGGTGGGAAGGGCGGCCTGCCTTCCTGTGGGGACGTCTGCACTCAGGCAGGATGCCAGGCGTGCCCCCAACCTCAGCACCAGCCAGGCTGAAAACTTGCCGGCCATCTGCCTGGAAACTTCTCCTGTCCCCTGCTCCTTGGAGAAGCCCTGCAGAGTCTCCCAGCCCTGACTCAGATCGTGTACCGTCCAGGAAGCTGTTTTCCTGGTTTCCTCTTCTCTGCCAGACTGGGCAGTCGCCTCTAGACCCTCCTGCACCCTCCAGGACTTTCTTCTCTCTCACTGCAGTGTGATCGACAGCTTACACTTCCGGATCTCGTGGAGGCCAGGGGCTGCGTTTCTTTTTTCCGTCTCTGTCGCACCGGCACCCAGCACACCGCTTGCTCCACAGTTAGCGAGGGCCCCGCTGGTGCTGACGTGAGGAATGTCTGACGTAGCTCTTGGGGCTCTGCTGACCTCCAGCCTGACAAGGAAGCCTCGCACCCCTCACGTGTCGGAAAAAGAAGCGACACGGAAGCAGTGACAGAGTTTGTCTGAGGGCACAGCACGAGTGACTCAGAGAGCCTGGACTTCCACCATCGTTACGATATGGGTGGTTTCAGTTCACTGAGCACCTGGAAAGTGTCAGGGGTTGTGCTTGTTCCTCACATGCGTTTTCTCTCCTCCGTCCTCACTTTACTCATGGGGTGTGCACGTCATCCCTGTGGATAATGGGAACCTCGTGGTATGACTGGAAACACTGAGGATCGGGGAGACTCGCCACCCCCAAGGCTGTGTTGGTAGTGCAGTGGTGACATGGGTTGGGGTCCAGGTGTGCCTGACACCCCAACCCATGCACCTTGTGCTGCAGTGCGCGTGCTCCCAATTTACTAACAGGGACAGTAGATGTGACTCATGAATCCAGGGCATGATGGGCGAGTGTCTCAAAGTTAATGTGTCACCGGAAGAGACAGAGCATCGTGTGTATGATCTTTGCTGACAGTGACTTGGGTAGTTTGGCCAAGGGGAGAAGATCATTAAAAGAAAGAATGTGTCTCCAGAGGGGATTGGACGGTCACCTCACAAAACACTGAGATGTAGAGAAGCAGAAGTGGCTGGCGAGCCGGACCAGGAGACGTCACGCTTCAGGGCAGGCACGCTGCTCCGTTGTTTCTTGTTGGCTTTCTCTGAGGGGTCAGGGCTGCCGAGGGCAGGCCCTTCAGTCTTGTACCCCTGGCCTCTGGCACGTGCACGGCACGTAGCAGACACTCCATAAATAAGGTCGGGGCACACACGCACACATCAGCACAGCCCTTCTAGTCACTGGGGAGGTGTCCTGTGGTCTGTCCCCAAAATATTTCTTTGAGTTTTATCAAGAGCGGGTGATGTCTGTATTTGCTGATGTTTTTTCTGTGCTCCACGGTCCTCAAGTAGTTTTTAAAGAAAGCTTTACTGAGGCCCAGTCAACATGGGAGTAAACTGCACGTACAAGGTGGTAAGTTTTGACACGTGCGTTCATGGTGAAACTTTGTCACAATGAAGACAGGAAGCAGATCAATCATCCCCCAGAGCTTCCTCATGCTCCTTGGTAATCTTCTCTCCTGCCCCTTCCTGCCCTCCTCCTCTGGCAACCAATGGTTTCGTTTCCGTCACTACATATTAGTGTGTGTTTCCTCTATTGTCACGTGAACAAGTGACACAGTAGGCACACCCTCTTGCCTGGTTTCTTTCATGCAGGGTAGTTACTTTGAGATTCATCCATGCCGTTGCGTATCAGTAATTCATTCCTTTTTTTAACATCAACAAACATTACCAGTAAATTGAGATAGAAAATGGATAGCTTAAGCAATGTAATGGCCCACGAGAAGTTGTCAGTACCTGGTTGGTAACTATTAAGACCCTCCCTCCCCCTTACAACAGGATACAAATATGGACAGACACAGTCAAATTCTTTCCTCCAGGTCCACTGTACCAAACAACACTCTCAAGTTCAAGTGAGAAACACCCAGCAGCTCCATGAGAACAGGGACCGTGCTGCTGAGCATGCACTGCAAAGGGGGGCGCAGCGTGAGCTTCTGGCCAGGCCCAGGCTCTGCAGGCCTGCCCTCAGCACTTTCTCGGGGTCCGTCCTGCTTTCTTTGATGTTGGAGGGAGCTTCAGACAGGCTCCTCCCACGCGTGTACCTGTTTACAAGAGTTTCTGTCTCCAGCGAAACTCACGATTCCGAGTACACTTGCATCTCCGTCTGCTCTACTCCTGAACCTGGTACGGACCGTGATGTGAGAAAAACAGCATCGTGCCGACTCATGCTGCTTGCAGTTGTCACGCGTCATCCCTTGCCTCTCAGTCCAGCATCCTCCTCTGCCTGTTGGTCTACGTCTCAGACATCCCAAGTGTGTGCGAACCACTGCTGACAGTGTGGCGCTGTTCTGTGTTCCTGTACTCGTGAGTTTCTTCCAGTGGGAGGGTCCCTGTGTGTGTTCCTCACCTCTGTGACCGGCAAGTTAATTTTAACCCTTCTAGATTTGGCTTCCTAATCACCTCCTTTGTAAGCCGCCCTTCCTGTCTCCCTACGGGTGTCATTGCACATCACCTTCACACGCACCTCTGCTTTAGAAGCAGTCTTACCACATCGCAGTTAAAGTGTGCTGCTCTGTTTCCCTCACTGAAGACACACAGCGCGGCGGCGAGAACAGCAAACCGGGTGTCACTGCTCTTTGTCCCCCCAGTGCTGCCTCACGGGCTGAGCACGTGCTAGTCCAGGTGACAAGCATTTCTGTGGCTCAGTAGCTCATTCTTCCTCATCGCTGAGTGAGGTGCAACGGTGTGAGTGCAGCATGGTTTGTCTGCCCACTGGAGTGCCGGTGAGCACTAGGTCGTTCCCAGTCCCGGGCTGTCTGCTGGGAACACAGCCATGACCACTCGTCCGCAGGTTTCCCTGTGAACATGCGCTGTCATGCTTCTCGGGGTGGAGTGGCTGGGTTGTGTAGTGGGTGTGTGGCTCACTTCACGCCCCCATCAGCAGCATCTGAAAGCCCGGCTCCTCCACAACGTCACCCAGAGATGGTGTGGGCCATGTAAACCTTGTCTGCCTTTGAAGAGGTGTGTCGGGGCGTCTTACTGTGGTGTTAACTTGCATTTCTATAATGCGTGACAATGTGAGTGCTCCTGTGACCATGAGGGGCTCAGAGTGAGGGACACACCATCAGACTGCAGGCAGCATGCTGGGACTAAGGGAGATGTTGGGTCCTCGGTAAAGTCCCCGAGCTGTGGCTTCGCCGGTCCTGGAACACCTGTTTGAGACTTTGGTCACGTGGGTGGATGACCGCCCTCCTCATCACGAAGCCCCTCTGAGTCTGTCCCTTGCAGTCGAGAGTCTTGTCACTGGTTCCCCAGGCTGACCTAGCCCACCCTCCACAGTTGGGAGAGGTGGAGGCGGCAATGACCTTCAGACTCGGTAGTGCCCCGGGTGAAATGGGGACTGTGACCAGGGCCTCTGCTTAAATGCGGTCACCCCCAGTAGCCTGTTTACGTGTTTATGCAAGCACACGTTTTCACGCTAAGCCCCCAGAGGCTGCGGCATTATCTGTGTTTCCTAGATGAAGACACTGGTAGTGTCATTCAAATGGAGGTGCAGCAGCTTTGAGATAACAGCTCCAAGTGCAACTCCAAATGGGATTCTTGCTGGTGCCACAACCAACACTGATAGAGAAATCTCAGGCAGCAGCCCCCGGGGAGGCGGGAGGTGGGGTCAGGACTCTAGGCTGCCCAGGAGGATTCAACGAGGAGCTCATGGTCTGCAGCTGGGCCTGTGCCAGCAGTCAGGCAGATTTTTCTGGTTCCTTGTGGGCCCTGCTGGAGAAGGAGTTTTGTCGTCTTCCTTTGGGACAGTGTGTGATTTCACAGAAAGCCGGAGGAGCTGGAGCCAATGAGAGGCTGCCCCTGATGGGGGCAGACCATCATTTTGTCTGGCCCCTCACAGGGCAGATGTGGCCAGCACCCATGAGGGGCTCCATGGTGAGGGACCTCCTGGGTCTGGCACCCCTGGTGCTGGCCTCGCGAGGAGGATGGCATGCTGGTGACATGTTAGGAAAGTACTCCCAGGACAAGCCAGTGAGGGGACTGTGTGGGAAGGAGCCAAGGGAAGGTGTGATTTTAGCCACCTCCCCAGGACCTGGGTGGGGGCCATGCCTGGCTGTCCCTGAGCCTGAGACACCCTGCCCACCCAGGTGTGGTAGCTGATGAGCTCCCTTTCTCTTTACCTAGTCTGATTCTGTGCCAGTGAAGCTGTTCCAATCATTCAGAAATGATGGGTGAGGCCAGGGAGGTGTGAGATGGCTCCGTGGGGGCCAGGGGAGGTGGCATGCGGGGTGAAGACAGGACAGTCATGGTGCTCATGCACAGAGGGTGTGCCCTGTGAGGCTCAGACGTTCCAAGAACAGGGAGCTGGCTTCCAGTCTTCCCGAGTCCTGGCCAGCTGCTCTGGGGCCCGCATTGTGATACTTGACCTCAGCTTCCTCCCTGTAAGGGGGAGGGCATGTTGAAATACTGACAGCGTCCCAGGGTCGGCTGTGGTACACTGTGAAGGGCTGCGCCACGGGGCAGCGCAGACAGCACGCGCGCTGCCTCTCCCTGGTGCCTGTGCTTTCTTGTTGTGCTTTCTCCCGTGGTCCCGATGGGGCTCACACTTTGCATGCTGGAGTTTCACTCACTTCACAGTGCCCTCATGTGCAGTGCCTGGTTTTCAGTGCATTTCCTTTGGGTTCAGGTGGCTGCCCTGCCCAGAGGAGGTAGCTGGACAGACGTAGAACTGCCATTTAACATCATCTGTTCTGGCCCAGGCTTCATGCACACTTGACCTCGTTTTATGTCTCCATACCCTTGCAAGGCTGGGATTGCCATGCCGACTTTTAGATGGGAAACTGGGTTCCTGTGAGCTTAGTCTCCTTGGGCAGTACAGCTGGCTGGTGCAGCTGGTTCAAATCTGTACTGGGACAGTAGCAAAGCCCCAGTCCCAGCTTGGGTCAGTGCTTGGCTCAGCCACATGGCTTCATCAGGGAGCTCCCCTGTCCCAGGAGGGGGTGTGAAGCAGAGGTGTGACTGCCTTCCCTCCTCTCTTCACCCCACTGGGAGCCCTCAGCCCGGCACCTCTGATGTAGGTCGATGTAGGCCTTCCTCTTTCCTCCTCACCTCCACGCACCTCTCCCCTGTGTCTTCCCTGAGGTGGTGGGGACAGCACCATCTCTGGCTCGCTGAAGCTCTGTTATCCTGATTTTCATACCAGCAAAGTCACCTCCTCTTCCACCTGCGTCTCAGAAAGGCTGCCCCGAGGCCGGGGGCCGCCAGCTCAGAGAAGGCAGCTCGGGCAGCAGCCACTCTCTGGCAGCTCCCGCGAGGCCCGGAACAGGAGAGCTGCCTCTACCAGTGAGAGCACCAAATACTCTCCATTTGCTTTTGTTCAAGAGGGGGTTTGAACAAGTGCCCACAATCCTCTGGCTATATGGGATAAAGATGTAAATGGAAGTGCCCCCCTGGGGGGCATGCAGAGGGAGTCTTTCCTGCCCCGCTCACATCAGCCCCGGTTCTCTGGACTGGGGAGCTACTCCCACTAGCTACGTGTGCTGTGTTCATCCTGCTGTCCTCGGGAGTGCTGCAGGCTTTGCCTTTTGCCGTCTTCTCTTCCCCACAGCTCAGAAAGAAGGACGATGAGCATGTGCAAAGGCCCTGAGGTACACGAGGTCTTGTTGTCTTTGATGAGTTAGAAGGGGCCGTGAGACCAGAGCTCAGCTGGTGAGCCGGCTTGTCTCAGCTGGCATTGAAGATGGGGGCAGCGGCCAGGTCGTGGAGGTTCTTGTAGGTCATCAATAGGGATGGCTTCTTCTGATGTGGTTCGGAGTCTTCGATGAGCAAGAAGCATGTCCAGAGGTAGGTGCTGTTTTAACCTCCACTTTCCAGATGAGGACCCTGTGCTAGACACAGGATGGTAATGAGCCCAAGCTAGTACAGGTGGAGCTGGGTGTGAACCCCTGGGACAGGCATTGTGCCTGCTGTGTCCACCATGAATTCTCTGGAGCTAGAAGAATGTATGGCATATAAAAGGAACATAGCAACATCAAGGAATTAGTTAAAGACTAAGGCAAAATCTGGTAAGATTTAGGACTGGTGGATGTAGAACATGAAGGACTTGGAGGAGTCAAGGGTAACTCTTTACCTTCTCACCTGGTAATTAGCGTGTTTATGGTGCCACCAATTGAGATAAGGGATTAGGAGGCGAGCAGACCTCAGGGGTATGTAAGGAGCTCCCTTTCAGACGTTTTGATTTAAAGATGTCTGCGGACCACCTGCATGGGGACGTTCAGTGAAGAGAAACAAGGCACATTTTCTTCCTTCAGGGTGCTCACAGAAGTACCCTGGAGACGTCATTACAATTCAGTGGTGTCATAAACCTGGGAAGGGCAGAGGAGAAAGGGTGGGAACGAGTGGAAGGAGCCTCACCTTTAGTATCACCCTTTGGCACCCTCCCTCAGAGCTCTTCCACCATGTCGGGGGTGGATGGCTCCTTGATCGGACTCTGGGGAGCTCTTCTGGTCTTGACACTCAAGCCGCGGGCTCGCTGGAACTGCCTCTGTTCTGGTTAACTGTCCTTCCCGGTTGTCCTCTCGGCCAGGTGATGTTTTAGCTCTCCGTCACACCAGATTCCCTCACTTTGTGAATAGAACCTCCCTGCTTTCCTTAAAATGGTGGTGGGTGTGGATGTGATTTTGGTAGCTAGGTGTCCAGTTAAGGTGGGCATGAGGGAGACCCAAGATGTTTCCTGAGACACAGATCCAAAGGGTCCTTTAGGGGAGCACAAGTAGGCAATCATCTTAAAAGGGTGAGAGCCCCAAAGAGAAGGATAAGCTCTTGTGATGTGAGAGTGAAGATAGCAGTGTGGGGTCTGTTTGTTTTTGCCATCCTTTCTGACTTCTCAAGGAGGTGGGTTTTTGTGAGGGGAGATTCTGACACTGGGGAGGATTTGGAATGGTTAAAATGGGAGACTTCTGGTTTCCATGGACTATTCCTGGGAATCAGGCGGGGGAGCCATATTTCTGCCTCTACGCTGGCCCCTTGTGTCTGGGAAGATGGCAAATTCTCCAGAATTGCCACAGGTCTGATGAGTGTTTGTCTTCACCCATCCCCCTGACAGTCCCAGGACACCATCAGCACATGGGGACAGTTCTTCAACTAACAGGCAGAGCTTCCGTGTGAGTCACACAGCAGCCCTCCCGGGCAAGCTGTTAGGCATCTGATTTTATCAGAGAGGAAATTGGGTGCTCAGAGTGGATGAGACTTCTCCAAGGTCCTATGGCCAGTAGAGGCAGAATCAGAACTGGTGCCTAGGTTCTGGATTCTTGGTCCGAAGCTGGTTTCTGCCACACCATTGTGCTTTGGGGGCTGCTCGCTGACAGAGCACCCCACCTCAGTGGGGTCCCTTCCCCATGCCCACACAAAGACCTGCTTGAAACTAAGATGAAGCCGATATGTGGGTAGGTCACATTAACACGGCATGGTGAGGAGAGACAAAAGGCATGCTTGCATGATGCCCGTTGGCCAGATGGAAAGGTAGAGAAGGAAGAACGCTGGAAGGAAAGTCACAAGACCTAGGTCCCCGGCTTGTTTCTTCCTCATTGTGACTGTGTTTGTCAGACGATCTCCCTGGGGCCCAGCATCCTCATCTGTCAGTTGGGAAAGCGCCTGCCCATGGCCCAGGGCATGTGAAGGAGCAGGGCGACCTGTCAGGCTCTGTGAGCTCTGAAGCGCTGATGTAATTATCCTAGAGGCGTTTGGACCTGAAGCCTGATGTATAATTGCTCCTTTCCACATGGGAGCTGTGATGAGGCTCTTGCTCATTTCTTTCCCCCACTGGGGAATAGCAGTTGTCTGGGGGACACTGCTTTGGTTTTTAATCATGCACAGGTATTGTACGAATCTGGCAGAGTAGGGTCTCTTTAGGTGCCCCCTTGCAATCTCTGCATGTAGAGACAGAGATAAGATTATTTACACCCCATTCCATTATTCACAGCCTCTTGGAATGTAGTGTTAAATAATTCAGAGACCATACAAGCTTGGGGATTGATGGTGGAGCTGATAGTTTCTGCAAGTACAGCAGGCAGCAGCTGCAGAGCCATCCAGGTTCCAGTACAAACGCGCGTGGGAGCCATGGCTGCGTGTCAGGACCTCGGACAGCAGCCTTCTCTACGGTCTCAGCATGGCTCTCCATCACCAGTGTGGAGCCCCGACTCCGGCGTGAAATTATCCACCCTGCTGCTGCCTCCTAATCTGAAGCTCCTTGAAGGCCACTCACATTAGAATCATCCACTGCCCTGGCACAGGGCCAGTCCCACACGAGGTGACTGATCACTTTAAAAACGATCTTCATTTCTTACCTGCTGTTGTCTGTGCCACAGCAGATTGGGCCCAAGCAGAGCTATTGGAGCTGCCCAGCTACTAGCTGGGTGGCTTTACTGGGCCCGGGGAAGTGGACAGGGAGACGAGGAGAGACCTAAAGTTGGATGCAGAGAAGCAGAGCTAGGAGGAGGCCAGAGGTGAGACATTCAGGTAGGAAATGCAGTTTGGCATTTGAGGAGGCTGCGTCCTGAGAAGTGACCACTGGGTCATCTCCAGCCTCTTAAATGAAGGCTTCTTTCTCAGGCACGCCACCAAGGGGGGCACACAGGCTATAGGCCCATTCAGGCCTCTGGGCTGTCTGGCTTCTCACCTCCTGCCCTTTTCTCCTGGGCCTCTGAGTCCACCCGCTCTGCTCTAACGTCCTCTCCTGGCCCTGACCTTGGCTTTCAGGCTGCCTGGCCTCCCCTGGCCCACAGACCACTGGTCCTCTCTCCTGCTTGACTCCAGGTTTGCTTTTGATTTCGGAGCCGCCTGCAGCTTCTCTGCCAGTCTCCCCTCCCTGTGGAATCTTCCAAGGCCAGGATGGCTCCTTGATTCTGGATTCGGATGGACATCACTGGGGAGCTCCAGAAGGGAACTTGGGTGACTCTTTAGGTAACATGCGATACTTTAAGTACTTGGGAGTATACTCATCAGCATGCTTAGGCTGCCAGTGAAAGAAGTCGAGGGATGAGCAGGGTTGGAAGCTCTGGCAGCTCTTCCCTCCCTGGGTAGCCAGATGGCTCTGCGGGGACTGTGTTGGGGAGTGGTCCGGGTCAGCCTGTGGCTTCCTGGAGCCAAAGGAATTTGAGCTTCCTGGCAGAAGTAATGGAGACCCAAAGGAACAGCCTGGAGGTACAAGCCCAGAGGAGTTAGGCTGAGAGGCGAGAAGCAGGTGTGGTCACAAAGACTCCTCTGAGGCTGCTGACGACGTGGACAGGCAGTGGAATGTCAGAGGGCAGCTTGCCCAGAGACGAGCGTGTTCCTGGGTCAGGGGATGTGTGGCTGTGGGAGAGCATGAGACGCTGCGGTCAAACTCCCAGGTGGGCAGGCAGGGAAGCTTGGGTTGCCTACCTGTTTCCCACATTCACGGAGCACCTGAGATATTTCAAACACTGACTTGGGCTGTCCCTTTCATGCCTCAGGGGAACGTCTTGCTCTTCCCCATTTTTCAGGTGAGGAAAGGGAGGCTCAAAAGGCTCATTCACATCCTCAAGGTCCCACAGCTCAGAGTGGCTGCGGTGGGATTATAGCCCCAGTCCCTCTGGTAAGGGGACCTTGGTACCCCCATTACACCCACAGTAAGCAGGTGGAGGGGGGATGGCTTCTCTCATCAGCACGTAATCACTGGGATCTGTCAGAGACCCCAGTGGAGAATGTGGCCCCTCTTCTTCCCCTCCTTTTCCACATTTGCTTTGTGTAATGCGCACCCACATTTTTTGCTCAGACTTTCAGGGAAAATATCTTTTGTTTAATTTTTTAATTCCATTTTTTATTTATTTACATTTAGAAGTACAACCGATTATCATGTTATGGGGGATTATTTTGCATATGGATACCATGATTGCTTTCTAGAGTTACACTTTTAATGCATAAGCACAAATAAAAGAATTAAAAACACTTACATAGATATGGAATTCGTACCACCCATGTATAATGCGTATCCTTATTTTTCCCGAAAAAATTTGGGCAAAAATGTGTATGTTATATATGGCAAAATGTGATATTTATCTAAAAAATTCATTTTTCAGTTACAGTTGACATCTGATATGATATCCATCTCAGGTTAACAGCATTGTGGTCAGACACTTATGTAACTTACAAGGCTCCCCCAGTGAGTCCTGCCCCCTGCTGACACCATGTGTGGCCGTCACCATGATCTTGCCTGTCGTCCCTGAGCTGGACTCTGTGTACCTGGTTGGTGATGGTGGCCCAGTTTCTGAACAGGAACAAACATGGCAGTTACAAGAGCGTGAGTCACATCCATCTGGATGGCTTTCCTCCGCTTCTGGGCTTCACCACATTGATTACCATGGACAGTCAGAGTGATGCTCCTGTCTCGTTGGAAGATGAGAATGGAATTGACCAGAACGGCTCAGATTCCCAGTGCTCTGAGGCCCTGGGTGTAGAGGTCTGCCTTCCACAGCCTGGGTCAGGACGGGAGGCCTCACCCTCCTGGCCCTGAGAATTATGCCACCTCCACCTGAATGCGCATTGAATTGATGGCAATAGTAGGTTTTATGGCGTTTCTTTCCTGCTAGATTGTAGATTCAATGAGGCAGGGACTAGGTTCATTTTGCTGACCACAAATTCTGTGTGTCTGGCTCATTATAGGTGTTCAATAAATATGGGTTGAAAGGATAAATCCTACTTTATAGCTTGAGGGGCCTCCATCCCCGAGGTGTTAATAAAATGCAAAGTTGGGATTCCAATTCATTTCACTTCCCACTCTTGAAGAGATTTAGGGGTGGCCTGGTGTTGACGTTTGTCCAAGGGGAGGGAGAGGCAAAGGCTGGGAATAAATACGTGAAGTAAAGTGTGCCGGGGAGACCTCTGTGTCAGCACCTGTCTGGCGGCTGCTGAAATTGGCAGACAAGGAGAGTGGCCCCTGGCGCTACTGAGCTGGTTGGTAAGCGGTCCCTGCACATGGGAAGGGGGGGCACTGACTTGAAGTGTCATGGGGATCGGGCTGTCTGAAGCCTATTATCCTAAACTCTTGCTCTCCACGGAGACTTCAGGCTGCGTGAGGCTTGCTGGAAAATGCTCACCTGTGGCCACACGGTGGAGTAGAGAAAGCCAGGACGTTGGAGGTGAAGGTCTAGACCTTGTCTTGCATTCTCTGTGCCTTTTGTGGTTAGTTATTAGCTCTTTGAATTTGTTTTCTCAGCCCTGGTCTCACCTGCCCCTGACTCGATCTAGCCCTTTCCAGGCAGGCACAGTGAATGCATTTACTGAGAGTCCGCAACTGGGACTGTCTGCCTCGTAACTTTGGGCCTCAGGTGCTCTGTCGGTCTCTGGGGATTTGCTCCCACCACACCAGGAACTCACCAAGGGGCTCTGCTGGGCACCGCTTCCTGTGGGCAGCACCAGCCCAGTGAAGGGTGTGGCCCTTGGAGCCAGGTCAGTCTCAGCGCTGGTGCCCTCCTGCTTTGTGCCCTGGGCAGGTTACTGCTGGCCTCTTGACTGAGACTCCTGGTCTGCAAAGTGGGGATAGAAAGGGTATTTCCTGCAAAGGCCTAATGTGAAGACCAAGTGAAATTATAAATGCAAAGTTCTTACCCACGTGCCTGGCACATGGCAAGTGCTCAGCACAGGTACTGGCTTCGTGGGCTCTGGGCTGTTCGAAGAGTAAAACGAGGTAACGAGATGAAAGCATAAAATCACAGGTGCCGCGCTCTGCCCTGTGCACCGTAGGCGTCGTCACCAGTCACACAAGGCCCTTTGAAGGACCTGTGACCGTGTGCTACTTGTTTTCTCTGCTCATAATGACAAACCACTGCCGTGTCTGTCTCGCAAACTCCTGCTCATCCTTCAATGTCTGCTGGTGTCACCTCCTCCGTGCAGCCTTTCTTGACTTTTCTGGTACGCCTAGTTGCTGCTCCGTCTTTGGCCTCCATAGCGCTTGGTGCAGATGTCCAGTCTCACACATGTTGCCTCATTCTGTCATGAGTTGGTTTGGTGCTGGCTTCTCCACTCTCGGCTCTAAGCTCAGAGGACTCAGAGTGCCATGAGGTCTCTCACTGGCTAGTCCTGTTGGACTCTGGCCCCAGCACAGGGGCTGGCACGTGGACAGTCTGAGAGATCCATGATCCTCCGATTGAAGGTCTTGTGATTCACAGGAGACAGGAAGTCACTGTGAAATTTGAAAAGACTTAGATGATCTTTTGCAGGTCTTAGTACATACCTATAGCTGGGGCTTTCAATACAGATTGAAATTATTTGCTTTCTCCGATTTAAAAAAAAGAAGCCTTTTAATAATGGAGGAAAACCCACCAATGGGTTGTGTGGATATACGCAATTTTTTCCTCCAAGGATGTTTTCTGCCTTATTGACAGAGAGTCTCCGCACGTTGCAAGAACTCTCATCTCCCCTTTGCTGGGAAGGCCCGTTAAGAAATGACTTGTGCTTTATTTTTTCATGGGCTGGGAATAGATAATTGCCTAAAGCTGAATTTTAGACTGCTGATAATTTAATTAGGGTCTTGAGCATAATTGTTCCTGCATAAGCAGGTGCCTTTTATTCTCCATGGCTTTGACCCCAGAAGCTGCTTGTCTTGGCAACAGCTTCTCTTGGTGGGAGAAACGGCCACTTTGGGGTATTTTCTGCTCAGGAGATAAGAAAAGGTAACACCTGAGGAAGCGGACAGAAAACTGTGGGCATGATTGGAATAATGATTGGACTTTTGTGAATATGCAGACGCATCGATGTCTGAAGCAGAATGGAGCCTCTCCAAACCTGTGACGTGGGCCCAGCACCTCTCTCCCCCCATGGTCTGCAGACCAGGCCGCAGATCATCTCCTTTGTACCGTGTGCTCTGACTCTGCCCTGCTGTGGGGGTGGGGGGGCCCAAGATTTGCTGCTGGCTGTGTTGAATTTATAGTCTTCCATTTCCAGTTCACTCCAGAAAATCAAAGAAGTGGCCAGTTGTTGTGGAGGAGCTCAGACCCGGGTGACAGGACGCTCCAGTCACCTCACAGGGATGGGAGGGAGATGAGTAGAATCAAAGTTTGTGACCTGTCAGTGACATGGCCAAATCCAGCTCTCAGAAATATCCAGCTTGGCCATTAACTACCCCCAAAATAGGTTGAGTAACCGCCAGCAGTTAGAATGCAGAAGAGAGGTCATAAAACACGGAACCTGCGCCCTCCGTGGGCAATGGGAGCATGTAGAAGTCCTGGGCCCACGTCTCTGCACAGCGCCGGAACTCAGCTGCTCTTTCAGCCCGAACCCTTCATTCTCCGCCACCCCCACCTCTTCCTCCCTGCCCTGAGTCTGCTTCATGCATCGACACGGCCCACCCAGCCCTCGCAGGCACGTGACTTTGTGGCCGCCGCACTAGGGGACCTCGGATGTCCTAAGTTTGCCAGCGTCTGGCTAGGACACACGGGGCAGTACTAGTCTGTCTTCCCTTTAGCACCAGTTTCCGTGTGATGGGCGCAGACGCTGAGGTTCGCAAAGTCGGCCCCACGTTGGTGGTCATGGGGTTGGGTGGTGGAGCCGGTGCTTGGACGGTGGTGCCCGGGATGCCGAGTCCCTCGGCCACGCCTGAGAGTTACAGTTTCCACTGCGCACACGGGAGCTCACTGGCGCTGTGTGTGCCCACTCGGGGCCGTCACGTGGACGCTCAGGACTAGAATCCAAGGACCTGGAGAAAGCACTTGAACAGAGCCCGAGCCATCACGTAGCAAAGCATTCCGGACCTGAAACTGCTGATTCAAGTCGGTTTTGAGTCCGCAGGAAGCCTTAATCTCTTTGGGTATTTAGAAAAAAACAGTCATTTCTTACATTTTGAGCACGGGCCGTTTCTGCCGAGCTCTTAGTGTTCACTTGAAAAGTACGAGGAAGTGAGACCAGGTGAGGCGGTCCAGTCACAACCATCCTTCTCCGCCAGTTTAGTCCCTGGTTTTGGATTTCGTCTCTGCTGCGTACTCACTTTGCAACTTCGCCTTCTTAGCCTGTCATAGGAGATGATGGAAGCGACTGTGACTGCATGTTCTACGTGCAGTGACATACCCGTGTGTGTCCCAGGCTCCGTGTAAGGGGCGGCCGGTGTTGAGACCCGACCACATGCCCAGCACTTGCTCAGTGGGAAGTATTATCCCCTTCCGCACTTGCAGAGTTGAATCTCAGTGGCAGTGAGACATTTATTGAAGGTGACGTAGCTAAGAAATATTGGAATTCTGTGTAATTTCAAGCCATATAATATTTTTCACTACATCCCAATTGTTCCCCCTCATTCTGACCTTTGTGCTCCTTCCTTTGCTAAATTCTGAATTGGCCTAGAATTGTGCTTCAGTTTCCCTTCTGCAAATTACAAGGATGGGACCAGATGAGCTTCTGGGCCCCTCCCAGCCCTGAGATTCTGTGATTCGACTATTGAATGAGGAGGCCAAGAACAGCATTTAAAAAATAGAAATAGAAGCCTTCACTCCATTTTATTGAATTGCTTAAACAGGGTCAGATAATTAGAATAATTAGCTGCAGTATAAAGAAAATAGTTTTGCTTCCCCTTCTATTGAATTTTCATTTTCTCTCTTTGCAGGTTTATTTGGACAGGACAAACACTGGGGCCTGATCAAACACCCGCTTGTCCCATGGCCCCACTTTTGAGTCTAAAGCAGTCCTGACAAACCATTACTGATAAAGATCAGCCCAGGATTACAGGGACAAAGGCCCAGCCCCTTGCATCAGCACTCGGCCAGCAGGGACAAAAGGGGAGTGACCAGAAAAGGGAATTGGAACACATCCTTGTGTTTTCATGAGATCCATTCTTTCTGCTTTTTCCTGGGGAGGTTATTACACAGGCAGCCGGGAAGGGTCCTCAGTGACCTCCGTTTTCTTCTTTTTCTTTGTCTGGTGGTGACAAAGCCAGGCTCGATGATCCCAGTTCAGGAGTTACCATCTGAAGCATCACAGTGAGGCGATGATCAAACATACCAGTCTTCCCTCCATCAGAGCCCATCAGGGAGTTGACCTTGGGCAGTCAAGGTCATGGAGCTTTGCCATTGCTTCTCTGACCTGGTGCTTATTGGCCTGGATGTCCCCAGCGAACATGAGCACATGGTGGTCTTTGGTCTTCATGCTTCACTCCATCCTCTGCGGAGTTCGATGACAGAATAGTGGTTGTTGCGTTTGTGCCTCCTGGTGGGGCTCTTTAGATCCAGGTGTCTCACCTGCTGAAGTGCGGGTGCTGTGTGGGCTTGTTGTTGCCGGGTGGACACTTCCTTCTCCCTCAGGGTCTTTGCTTTGGTGTCAGTTTCAGGAGGGGCAACAGCTTGTGTCTCAACTTTTCACCATCTTGGTGAAAATGCCTTTTTCTTTTCAAAAATAACTTTCTTGCTGAGCAAAAGTAAATAAAATCTGAAAAGATACTACTTATAGTAGAGACTTTAGAAAGCATGAAGCTTATTTAGAACTTGCATCACCAGATAGAATCGCCGGTGTGTCCCCGGGGGTCCCACATCTCGCGGGCAGTCCTGCTGGGTCAGGTCGCCTGCAGTGTCACCCTGCCCCTGTGGTCCCGCACCTCCCCACCTTGGCTCACTGCTTCCAAGAGTCTCAGCCTTCAGATGTCACCGTTACGATTGCCATTTTCACATACTGCGTGGACCACTATTCAGTTCAGTTACATTTATTTTCAAGACTAAAAACAGAGTTCCAAAAACGAAAGAATTGGAAGGAGAAATAGACAACTCAGCAATAATCATTGAAGACTTCGGCATCGCTTTCAACAGCCAATAGAAAATCCGATAAACAGAAAACCAGCAAGGATATGACCTAGCCTAACTGAGTTTATAAAACATGCTACACGAAAATAGGAAAAATACACATTCTTTTCAAATATACATGGAACATTATCCATTTTTATATATGCCAGGCATAAAACAAGTATCAATGAATTTAAATAAAGTGAGACTGTACCAAGTCTGACTTCTGATCTCAATGGGTTTGTAGCCCTAATTCACCTTATCTCAGTAGTGCAACAAAATCTGGAGCCAAGAAATTATTTTAAAATGGTCCTGGGTTGGCGGAATGTCCAGGAGAGTGGTATTAAGAAATCGAATTATTTCTGGAAGAACTTACCTTTAACCAAGGCCTCAAATGATTCTCACTGATAAATTTCCAAGAAATATGAACTAATGTTCAAAATGGCAAAACCTGCAAGGAAATGAATCACCTCGAGTGAAAGTCAGCAAGAAGAAACAACAGACTGAATCGGATGGAGGAGTTATTGGATTCAGGGTAAAAAACAGAGATATTTTATACATTTAAATAAAGCTGAGAATTGAAAATGAGAAAAGAGCAAGAAAAAGGGTGACCAAGCAGTTTTGAAAAAGAACCAAAATTATTTCTAGGGGTGAAAGCTGTTATAATTGAAATGAAAAGCCCATTGGTTGGGTTGGACAGCAGATTACGCACAGTGGAAAAGAGAATTAATGAGTAGAGACTGGAAGACGTTACTCAGGTTATAACAAAAAAGAGAAAAAGAGATGAAAAAAGGAAGAAATGTGGATCATGTGGAGTTTAAATGAGAGGTTTATCAATTTGCAATTTCAGATGCAGAGGAGAGAGGACAAGGTGAAGCCAGCACCTAAGAGATGATGGCTGGGAATCTCCCCGCACCGATGAAAGACACATGTCTACAAATGCAGATGGCCCAGGGAATCTCAAATAAGAAAATAATAAATGAAGAGTCAAGTCTAGGTAAAGCTTGCTAAAACTGCAGAATATCAAAAGTAAAGAGAAGACCATCACAGCATATAACGTAATGTAATCTGCAGGGAAACACTAAGTGCACCAACGGCCTCTTTCTCGATGGCAACGGTGAGATGTGGGAAGCAGCGGAGCAGTGTCTTCCGAGTGCTGTGAGAAGATAGCCGACAATTTAGAGTTCTCTGTTCAGGAGGAAGTGTCTTTTAGACCAGGCCAGGAGAGAGAAGATTTCCAGAGAGACAAAACCGAGGGAGCTGGCCACCAGCTAACACTCAACGGAGCAACATAGAGGCTGTGTTTTAGGCAGAAGAAAATCGTGCTTGAAGGAATGTTGGGAAAGCATGAGGAAATAGTGGCAGAAGATCGTGGTAGACGTGTGGGTGAGCCAAAATAAGCCCTCCTTATATAGAACAGCAAACACAATGTTTTATGGGGTTTTAAAAAGTAGAATTAAAATGCCCAAGCATGGTAGAATATAAGTTGAGAAGGAAGTGAAGGGAGAAAAAAATACTCCAAGAACTTAGACTCTGAAATGCTAAGTGTGCTAAGAACACTAGAATTTCTAGGATGGGCCCTAAAAGAACAGAAATAGAGGCTATAACTTCCAAACCAGTATATGGAAACACATGGAATGAGAAAAATATCAGTTCAGAAAATGCAGCTTAATATAAGAAAAGAGATAAAAAGAAATATAAAAATAGAGCTAAGAGCACAGAATACTATGATATAGATAAACCTAATTATAGGCCCAAGTTCAGTAAATGTAATGAGAGACCGTGTTCCTGGTACGAGATGGAGAGTATCACGCTGGTTTAAAAAGATGTACGTGCGTGGTGTTCATTGGGACCTCAAACACAGGGACGTGGGAAGGCTGGAAGAATAAGGTTGAAGGTGACATTCTTAGGAAATACCAAATAACCCAAAACTAGTGCAACTATTCTTAATAATAGGTCAAAATTCATGTAAGGCATTATGTGTTATGCTTTATAACTTTCAAATTATGTATGAATATTTTTTATCATGTATCGAAAAATCAAATGCCTACAAATATAGCTCCTCCACCCGTGCTTGGTCCTTCTGTCGGAGAACAGGGACAGCGTCCCCAGGAGCTGGACACCCTTCCTGCAGAGCTTCCCCAGGGAAGAGTCCCCTCCCGTCTGAAGAGTAGATCCTCTGACGCTTTGCTCAGACGGGCATGCCCGACAGGGCCCAACCACCACTTCAAGTTTCCGTCCCGCAGGCCTCGTCACAGCAGATGTTTATTGGATTGAACGAACGCGCTGACGGTGAGGATTTCGTGTGCTGCGGTGGGATTCGGGGAGAGCTGTTTCAGGGCGTGGAGCGTATTGACCTCTCTGAAATCACATCACCCAGACAGGGGTGCATTTTGTCCTTCCTAAATGGAGGGCTGGGGCTTACCAGACAATGCAGTTGGCTCCAAGTCGACCGATTGGCTGACTGACTGATTCTTTCATCTGGCGTACACACTTGGAATACCCAGGGAGGTGACAGACACTTTCCTGGGTTCCGGAGATACTGAGATGAACAGAACCCACTAAGTTCAAGGATCTCATTTTCCAGCTGGGGGAAGACTTGAGAAATGTATAATTAAATGTGTGCCCTGATGAAGGGTTGTACAAAATGCTCTGTGTGCACAGGGGACAGGGTGACAGGCTCTGCCCCAAGGATCAGGCTGAGCTCTGTGGAGGTGGTAATACTTGTCTTGGGCCTTTTCTGGGGAGGAAGAACTTATCAGGTGGGGAAGAGTTGGGGTGCAGGAGGCAAGGGAAATCCTTGCTGTGGGGAAGGTGGGAAAAGGTGTGGCCTGTGGGTCCTGGGAGGTTTCTCCGAAGCTGACAGGTAGGACAGATAGGGGGAGCATCGGGTGTGAGTTCGGGCAGCCCTCTGGGGCCGAGGGCTGCACATCTCTGTCCAGGGGTCCTCAGTGCCGGCTCGCACCAGAGCCACATGGGCATCGTCTGCGGAGGTGAGGAAATCCCAGTCACTGGGCTGGACCCTGGGGTCATGATGTAGACATTTTCCAGAGGAGATCCAAGGGCAGAGTCAGTCCTGGGGTCAGCCATTGAGGTCAGTGACCAGTCCGGGGCCACACATCATGTGGCAGAGGCAGATGCCCCCCTTAGTCCCCTGGGTGATTATTAGGAACAGAGGTCCAGGGCCACTGGCCTGGCTGCCCACTGGACTCCACAGCTGTCACATTCCCTGACTGTCTTGACAAGGCAGTGACTCGCCTTGTCCTCCTCGAGGAGATGGCTGCAGCTGAGCCGAGAAGGTACCTGCCCCGCTCCATCGGCTCCTCGGGTAATGACAGATCCCTTTTGCTTGCTCTCCCTGATTTCATTGTAAACGAGAAAGTGATAAAGCGGGGCTGCAACTGCACTAATTAAATCAGCCGCTGCTAATTCCATCAATCCGGGGAGGGAGTGTTGCTGAGGGAGAGAGAGAGGCTTTGATTCAGAATAAGCCAAGTGGGATGCCGTCACAATGCGGGGATTGAGGAGGCGGAAGGACAGCCCAGGGCCCGGGGTCTGAACCTTGCTGGGCGAGGGTGGCACACTGTGGACCGAGGGGAGACCCTGCTTCTCCTGGGGGGCTGCCCTGGAGCTGGACCCAGCACCTTGGAAAGCACCTTGTTGCCTTCTGGGGCGGAAGGCAGGACGTTGGAGGAAAGGCTGTTGGAGTGAGAATCTCCGTCTCTGTTCTGGGGCATGAGAAGTGGGGGCTGACCTGTCACTTGCAAAGGTGGCAAAAACGAATGCACACACAAACAAATCAAAACTCAAAGAGAGGCCTGCAGAGGTCCAGCCGCGTGGTCGTTATGGGCTGCCTGGCCGGCACTGGGCAGCAGTGAGTTTAGGAGTGTCTTTTCCAGCCTTTCTCTGTGGAAGGCCACTTTGGTCAGTCACTGCAGGAGCCCAGTTCCTCTCCCACTGTGCTCTTCAGTTCCACCACCCAGTGCCCATTGTGACCAGCTTGCAATTCCTTGAAGGCATCAGAGTGGTCCCCACCCCCTTGCTTGTATTGCTCCGCCCCTGCTCTGATGCAGACTCTGGCCCACGGGGTCTGTGTGTTGTGGCTGCGATGAACAGATTCACATGGACTGCAGAAGTGACAGAGAGCCCTGATCCCTGCCTGGACAGGCTTTTATTGCTTTTCTGGGTACATTACATTGAGGATGATCTTCATTTGCTATGTACAGGTTTGCTTTAGGTGATTACCTTTTACAGATAACAAAGGAAAGAATGTTGCTAATTACTTCAAAGAAAAGGGATATTTGCAAATGTAAGGGGAAAGGTGGTTGAACCGGTTACACTCCATGCTTGGGAGGTTTAGCATAGATTTTAGGAAGTTACTTTAAAGATATGCAGTAAACATTTGCTGCCTCAATTGAGGGTGAGGGAGTTTTAGCAGAAAGCAAGCCTCAAAGCAGCCTAGGTACAATGCAGGCCTGGTTCCCCACGGGAGAACTGATCCATGGGCCTGGGTCCCATGTGCCGACTTGCTCCCCGCCGGTTTTCCGAATCAGGGACCGGGCTACATTTGCCACGCCAAGCAGATAGGTTCCCTATACTGCTCCTTCCTCCAGAGTTTCTCAAAGTGCAATCTGTGCATCACTGGTTGGGAACCACTTGGGGACTTGGCCATGGTGCAGACTGCTGACCTGCTGTCTGGGGGATGGGGCTCGGGAATCGGGATTTCAGCAAGCATGAGCGGTGGGGGTGGGGGGGAGTGGGGATTCTCAGCAACACTGGGGCTTTGGAACCATGGATGCCCTGCTCTCCCGGGGTGGCAACACCTATTCATCTCTCCCTTCACAGCTCCAGTGCGCTGAGATATGGACAGGGCTCCCTGGGGCTTTAGCTTCAGAAAAGCCAAAAGCAGTTTTGTTTGATTTGAGCAGGTTGTAAACTTGTGCAGAAGGAAGACAATGAACTGTAATGTCCACTTCCAAAGGCTCAGAAAATGTCAGCCCCTAATAGATTGTATAGTGCTCAGAGAACAGACATCTCGAGAGGAAGGAAAACAAGTTTATTTTAAGATGGGTGAGCTCGAGTTCAGTGGTACTCAAAATGAATAAACAGTAAGAAGAATTTATGAACTATCATTGCCTCTTACCTTAGCCATATTTTATGACTTTCCAAAGTAAGCTAAAATATATTTTACAAACTTTGACAACCATACAAACATAAAGGTTTACAAGGTGGGTGGGTAAAAACTGATTCTGTAATCAAATAATTTTCCCACAAAGGAGTCCTGTCCTTTCTGGTAGACATCAGTTGTGTTTTCTGATTGCCTGGCACCCTCTTTACCTTTGGGGTTTTCTTGCCTCATGAGTTTCACATCACCGGTGGCGAAACCAGCACCCCGAACCCGCAGCCTCCCTTGCAGCTAGGACTTGGACTGTCTGCACGTTCTAGTTGTGCTGGTCGTTCCCACGCGCACACGAGAGACGTGACTGGAAAGTGAGTAGCAGGAGAAATCTTCTGCAGCAGCCCATGTTGCTATGGAAGGTGGTGGCTGAAGCACCTGGGTTTGGGAGGGTCTTGGGAACAGGTTAAGCTCCTGGTGCCAAAGCCCCTCGCACTGGAGGTCCCCGGTTCCCAGCAGGGCACAGCTGTGGTCCACCTAAAACCCTCCAGTGGAGTGTCCTTCCCAAGGCTCCAGTGGGGCTCACTGGCTCTCTCTGCAAGTCTCTGAGCTCCCCTCCCCTCCACTCTACTGTCTCTAGTATCACCCTCGGCACCACAATCAAAGTCAGGCCATTCCCAGTGACACAGCTTTCTGGCCCCAACCCACAGACCTTAATTGCGTTTCAGCAGCTCAGCCACTAAGGTTCTTAGGACAAGAGGAAAAAACTTTCCTCTCTGGTCCAAGAGTCACTCTTGGACTGCACGTTGTACCCAGTTGTCACTCATCTTCAGTCTCCTGCAGTCTGGAATGGTCCCTGCAGGTTTCTGTTCTGTCATGACCTGGATTCGGTTAAGAGCACCGACAGGTGTTTTGTTTTGGAGAAGGTGCCCAGCCTGGTGTTTTCTGGTGATTCTAGTCACGTCATGCATTTTCAATGCAGACACCACAGAAGTGCAGCTGTGTCCCCCTCGGCGCATCATTTCCGGGGGCACGGGATGTTGACTTGTCCCATCACTCATGAAGTTTCTTCGATGACTTGGTTAGGGTGGTGACGACCAGGCCTCTGCACTATAAAGTCGCTGTTTTCCCTTTGTGATCGCTGTGCACCCCAAACCCTTTACGCAACCTCTTCCCTGCTCTACCAGCCAGAGCCAGCCAGAGCCGGCCAGAGCCGGCTTCCCTTTCTTGCAACCCAGAGCTCAGACCACAGCACCTCTGTGCAGTGAGAGGACGGGGAAGACCACAGAGGACATTTCCTGCTTTGGGTCAACAGTAGAACATGGCTAAGCCCTACCTGGGACCTTCATTTCAGTTCAGTTAATCAGTGTTTACAGCCAAAGCTTTGTTTGGCTGTGTTTCCTTCCCAGCATGTGCTACATATTTTATAGGACAACATCTGAATAACAAAGCACTTCTAATCTGATTGATTTGCCTCATAGGTTCCCTTTAATTAAAAGCTGGTTCTCTTAGAGGAAGACCCACCTTCCTGCTGAATCCTTGGCTTTGTCAGGGAGGGGCTACCTTCTCCTCAGCCACAGAGCACTGCCCACTCCCAGGTGCTTTCTGATCTCCTGTGGTGGACTGACCACGCCCTCCTCTGTGCTTCCTCTCTGTTACAGGTGTGACACCTCAGAGCACCTGGGCATCTACCTGTAGACCTCTGGCGACAGGAAATTTACTGCCTTCACTTGTGTGTGCTCAGCACCTGGCGCAGTGCCTCCCAGGGAAGGACCGCTCAGTGGATGCTTGTGAATCAAAGAATCTACGGAATGAGGTAGGATAGCAGCAAGTTGTGGTGGCCCGTGAAGGTATGTCCTTGGGAAGTACGTGGAAGACTAGCTCTTGCTATTAGCGTGCCTGGCGGGTTCTTCAGAAACTATTATGAGATTTACCCAGGAGGTGGCACGCTTGTGTCTAGGAAGCATCTCTTTGGCTGCACTGGAGGAAGGAAGTGAAGGGTCAAGGCTCAGGCAGGGAGGATTCTGCTATTGTCCAGGTACGAGGTGGAGAAGTGCAGAGAGAGTGAGGGCTTGTTATAGAAGGTAATGAAAATGCTGCACCTTCTCAGTGGTCCCCTGTGTGCCAGGCTCTCGTATGCTCTGCATCTGTTCTTCACTTCAGTGCCGAACAGTGGTTAGCTCCGCCTTTCCTCGCGAGGAAATGGAGGCTGCCAGGTCTGTGCACAGCGCAGAGCTGGAGGGCAGAGCGGGGCACAGGCCGGGGGCAGCTGGCCCTGGAGCCCGTGCACACTCCCGGGAGCCTCATGCCCAACCTGGACACCAGTCTGGTGGCCTCTAAAAACCCCGGTGTGGCCGTGGCAGGACAGACAGAGCCTTGCCAGAGATGTGGGTGCTGGGCCAGCTCACTGAAGGGCAAGGGTCAGGTTGCAACTGAAATCCAGCTGCTACTGGAGGAGGTGCTCAAGGGACAAGGTCTGTGGTATTACAAGCACAGGACAGCAGCAGGGGTTGGGGACCGCTGCTCCCCATCTGTCCTGGTTGCAAATGTGGCCTGTCTGAAGTTGAGTGGGTATGCTAATCCAGTTGTACCCTGGAGCTGGGGTGGAAGTTGGGGTTCTTGTACCCACAGAGCATTGCAGGCTAAAACAGAGAGAAGGGAGAGATTGCGCAGAGCTCCTGGGTTTCACCACCCACACTGTGGGGCTGGCCCTGGGAGGGCGTGCTTACTGTCCTCTGTCCATCTGACCCACCATTCTTTGCCTCCCAGGCCGCAGAGCCGGGACTAGAGGGGAGTCGGGCGCAGGGTTCAAGGAGGCGCTTGCTATCTGGGTGTGGGCCTGGCAGGCCTCGCATAGCCTAGACCCTGCTGGACTGTCCTGGGAGGCTGTGCCCCAGAGTTAGGAACGGATGGTTTGTATGGCGCCCACTAGTGGGAGTTCTGTGTTACTGAAAGTCTCTCTCACCATTTTCCACTACATTTCTTCTACTTCTAATGTTAATATTTCAGGAAACTTTGATGCTTGAAGCTTAACCTTGTGATTTTGAGTATTTGCGTCTCTGAAGATCCATGTCGTATGATAATTTGTAACTTGGGGGAGGCATACTTTGAATATCAAGGCACGCGAGACTGGCTTGCTGGAGCCAGCACTTGGCCGGGGAGCAAGCCACAGGCGGCCGGTTGCCGCTCGGCCCGGCCGTGCGGCATCTACGCGTTGCCGTGCGGTAATGAAGAGTAGCCCCTGCCTGTTCTCGGGTGTGGGGTCTGGCAGACCCTGTGCTCTGCGCTCCGCAGGCACCGTCTCACTCTTTCCTCGTGTGAAGTGGCGTCTTATTTTGCAGAGGAAGGGAGGCTCAGGGGTGTTGGCTAAGCTTCCCGGGGCTCACAGGCAGCCCGTGGCAGGGTCAGGACTCGATCCAGCTGTTTTCCGCCAGAGCCCGTGCTTCTTGTTGCAGGAGAGGCCACAGTGTCACTTTCTCCTGGTAGTGTCGACTGACACAAGGATGTCACAGGGTCCCTTTACTCAACAGATGTTGACAGAGCCCCTTCCTTGTGCTAGGCACGCTGCCTTCACAGGGCCTCCGTTCCAGTGGGTGGGGCAGGTGACAACCTACACGTCAACAGACATGTTCTTTGTGGGGTGGTGGCAAGTGCTTGGAGGAAAACAAAGCCAGGGAAGGGTGGGGAGCACGGGGCAGGGCCGGTTTGGGACAATGGTTCAGTGTGAAGTATGGGGGACAGGGACTCCCACAGAGAAGGCAGCACACACGCCAAGGCTCAGGGGGAGGCATGTGCCTCGCACTGGGCAGAATGTTCCAGAAAGAGGAACAGCCGTACGCAAGCCCTCATGCAGGCAGTATCTGGGATGTTCAAGTACAGCCAGGTGCCCAGGGCACTAACCGGGTGCAAGACTGAGGGGAGGGTGTCAGGAGGGGCAGCTGGAGGGCCACAGGAACAGTCACGAGGGCCCGCAGGCTGTTCTGCAGACTTGCACTTCCCCTGAGGGGGTGGGAGCCGCGGGGAGCTGGGCAGCACACAGCGGACTTGCTACGACCCAGTGCTTTGACCCCATGGGGTGTGCTGGCTACAGGGGAAAAGACAGGCCCAGGGCCCATGGGAGCTGTGGCAGGCTCCGCTGGAGAGGGGACGGCACCTGGACTGGGGTTGGGTGGCGCGGTGAGCAGTGGTCAGACTGGACGTGTTTTTAGGGCAGAGCCGCTAGACTTTGTTGGCCAGTTGGCTGCAGGGCTCAATGTTGGGTTTATTTACAGAGAAAGAGTTGGTTTAAATAGCTTTTTAACATCCTTTATGCTATCTGAAAAGGATCGTTGAGGGCCTAACTGGGGTTCCTTGGGTATTTTGACGATACTTCTCTGCATTTAGAAGCTTTAACCCCACAAATGGCTGAAGTATGTGTGACTATTACCTGGCCTTGAAATTGGATCCAGGACAGGGACTGAGAAGATGCTGCTAAGCTAAGAAATTTGAAGTGGTAGCTCGTCCCTGAGGAGGTGAGAAGCCAGGAACTGCCCTGGGAACACGCCGAGGTGGTGACAGCAGCCTTCTGTGCTGGGAAAGCCAGGGGCCCGTTGTTCCAAGAAGGAGCTGCCTGTGGAGTGGGCGGGCCCGTCCTGGCAGCACAGGCCCGCAGTTGTCTCTGAGTGTCAGAGCAGCAGATTTAAGAAGTGTCACATTCATGCGCTTCAGAACAGGAAGGGCAGGGCTGGGGGACCCAGACTTGCAGCTCTGCCGGCCAGGCCGGCCACAAGGAAACTTCTCGGAGTGGTCATCATGGCTGTCCATTTGCTGAGGGCGGCCAGCATGCAGAGTCCAGTGTGTGTGGGAATGGGGGTTCTCCTTGGACGCCCACTCTCTGCCATGGCATTTCCAAGCCTGATGGGCACTTCATTGCATCTCTGGCCGGAGTGGGGCGCTCTCCAGATTCAGAGTTAGGGACCCACATTTCAGATCCCTCGCAGCTGAGGGCCCTCGAGCTGATCACATCTCTTTCCACTCCCACTTTTCCATCTGTGCCGTGAGGGCCTAGAGCTCACCACTGGTAGCCCTTACTTGAGGCCCCTTCCAGTGGGAGGAGTATACTTGTGACCATGTGATCTGCTCTGACCAATGCCACGTGTGTGAAGTGACATTCGGCACTCTGGTGAAAGCTTTACAGTGGCAGTGTGCGGCTTGCCTCGTCTCCTCTTCGTCTCTGACTGTGGAAGCGTGGATCTCATCGCAGCCTCTGCCAGCTGGACCCCGGGGAATGACAATGTGTGGAACCCCAGTCCCCCTCGACGGATAGAGGAGAATGAGTGAGAAATCAACTTTGAAACATTTAAAGATTCCTGGGTCTCCTGTTACCACGCCAAACCCCAGCCCATAGTGACGGACACAGGATTGCCTTGAGGACTGGGTGTAATTCTTCCCTCTCTCTGGAACTTTCTACCCCCTCCTCCACCCCAGGCTGACTTTTATTGGCTCTTGGTGTTGGCAGAAATGTTGCCTCCTCCATGAGGTCCTTTGTGACGCCCTCGATGAGCTCCGTCCACTTGCACAGGGCCAGGCCCAGAGTTAGTGCTCAGAGATGGTCCACAGGTCCAGCACGCACCGAGCCCGGCACAGTCACGACAGCTTTTCTCTCTTGTTTTATCGCCCGCGACCCCGTGATCAAATGTCTCTTCCTCCCTCAGGGGCTCCGTATTTGGAAAGATTTCTGTCTACCAAACAAAGTGCATTTATCACAAAGCAGTTTGCTTGGCCGTTTCTCATTAGGGAGAGACACATGTAGCTGCTGATAAGAGCTTCTGATCAGCAGGAGATAATCACCATGACCACATCAGTGGATATACTCCCAGCCCCAAGCTAAGCAAACAGATGCTGGCGTTCCTGCAGCTTCACAGAGTCCTCAAGTAACAATTGCTCCGACCTGAAGGATGGAGAATGTGTATTTAACATGAGGCCCCATGGGAGGCATTCCTGGGGTTGGGCAGCTGGCTCAACCCCGTCACCCAGGACTCTGGCCACTGTCTCCCATCTCAGCCCGGCTTAGCCTTCTTCTTCCCAAGTTGTCTGCAGCTGCTCGGGGGTTCAGGAGCGCACCGAGGCAGGGTCAAGGGGCAGAGCTAGCAGGCTTTCCTTCCCTGTCTGTCACTTTCACCAGGAAATCAAAAGCTTCCTCAGAAATTGCTCCTCTGACTTTGCATTTTGTTCACTTCATCAGAACTGGATTCCATGTCCCTCCCAACCCCTGAGCTGCAAGGGATTCTGGGAAAGGGAGTATCTGGCAAAGGGTCCTGGCATTTGCCCTGGGTCATTGCCTGGGACGGGGATACGGCCATCCCGGGCAAAGTGTGGGTCCATGAGCAGGAGACAGGGTGGGGAGAGCGGCTTCCGGGTAAGGAACAAACAGTGCACTGTGTTCACTGCAGAGAAGAGCCCCTGCCCATGCCACCTCATTCTTGTTCATGCAGTCGAACCCGCTCATCCAACAGATGAAGAGAAAGAGCACCCAACCGGGGGAGGTGGCCAAGGCCTCCTCATGACTTGGGGGCAGGCAGGGGTCCAACCACGTGCTCATCTCCTCTCCCTTTCACAGAAAGAGTCTGGACCCACAACCCAGGCAAGTTGCCCGGCACACACAGAGGGGCCAGCCCCCTGGGTCCGCAGCGGGGGCAGCAGGAGGCAGGCGACAGGATTTCCACCCGGTTCTGTTCCTTTCTAGCTCTGCCTTCGGGCAGGTCACGGAGCCTTGGTTTAAGGCCTGGTTTTGTTTCAGCCTTCTTTATTGAGTTTGATGTTCCTGGTGAGGACACTGAGACCGGAGACCCGAGGTGACTTGCCCAAAGTCAGACAGTCTGTGAGTGGCAGGGCGAGGCCCACGGAAACTCAGGAAACCTCATTTCCTCTTTGGGGTCCCCCCCTTGAAAGATGTGTTTCGAAGAGTTTCAGGTACATCCTAGGTGAGGAGGGGTCAGGACTGGGCACCCTCCTTGTTGGTCAGGATGTGACCGTCTGCTGTGTGAGGGGAAACTGTTGACCAGTTTTATCTGTTCAGATGTGTTCTGACAAAACTCAGTTGTCCAGTTGTGTTTGTCAGGTGGCTCTTGAGAGGTAAATAAATCTGCACGTCATGTGTCACCACAAAAAGTGCCCAGGTCGGAGCATCAGTGAGTCACTCACCGCTGCAGCGATGGGCCGGTCAGAACAAGAGTTTAAATAAGAACACAGAATGCCAGCTCTGGCAGCCGTTCCACCCCATGTCTCATCGTCACCGTCTCCGGGAGACTATTTTTCAAATACAGCTTCTGGGGCTTCATCCCTTCAAAGCCCAGACCTACAAAAGTATGTCTTTGCGGAGTTTCCTCAGGGGATTCTGATAATCAGCTTAGCATTTGAGCGGCTAGGATGGGATTTCTTGAAGCAGCCCTTGGCCATCTTTGAACTGTGGCTTATTTGCTTTGCTTTCGGACAAATGCGTGTTAGCACCAGGTGAGTAGATGTAACTCAGCAGCGACCAGACGGTCCAGCCTTCTGAGAAGCACCATTGCCCATGGAACTAATAACAGATCAATATGTTACATTTGCTTTAAAATAGACAGTTTGAAAAGCGTATATTCCTTATTGGGAGAACGAAAAGTCAGCACGTGGCATTGTTGCCGCACGAGTCAGACAGAGGGTGTGGTCGCGGCAGTGCTGAGAGATACTAGGGCGGAGCTCACGCTGTCAGTCATCACTGTGGACCTGCGGGTCTCAGCCGGTGTGGGCTGCCTTTGACCATGCTGGGGGACATGTTCTGTTATCACAGTTGAGAGGGGTGGGGGTGGCGGCATCCAGCGGGCAGAGATCAGGGTGCTGCTGTACACCCTGCAGTGCGTGCAGCCAGCCTCCCAACAAAGAGCGACCCCTAGACCTGACAGGCTGCAGTGGAGAAACCCTGCTGCAGAGGCTCTAGTTCAAGGTCACTTCCTCACAGCCAGCCTTTTAGCTTGGGGGTGGGGGATGGTGATGGGAGTTGCAATATCCGTCACTCTAGGGTACTGTTGCGTGAATTCAGGTGTGAAATGTCCAGCTGAGGAAGAGTTTTGGCCACTGTTTCATTCATATGTGGCCGTCATAGCCACCAGGTTGTCTCCTCTCCAGGTTCTGGAGCTGCAGAGACCCCCCCTGGGGCTGCTGCCACCCCCCGTGTGGCCCTCGGGCTGCCCATGCCCAAGGTGCCTCCCAAGCTCTGTCTGACCCCTCTCTCCTGCTCTGCTAGGAGACCTCACCCCCGTCCTCTCCTCTCTGGCCTGTGTCAGCGTCCACTCGCTGTCTCTCGTCAAGCAGTCTTTACTGGGAAGTACTTTCTTTTGTTTTCGGAAGGCTTAGAAGAAACCCTACACATTTGAAAAATTCTACAAAACACAGGAGGTGTTTTAGGCCTATGCCCCCAGCCACGCACATTCTAGAAGCTGCAGCGTGGTCGGGAGAGTCCTGCCCTGGGAGCCAGGAGTCCCAGGTGAGAGTCACTGCTCACCAGCAGCTGCTGTGTGTCCTCGGGCAGGTGACTTCCCTTCTCTGGTCCCCACTCTACCCTCTGTGCAACAGGGCCACTTGAGAAGAGTTCTCAGGTCCCTTCCTGGTCCGACGGTGACCACTCTGTGGTTGGCAGAAATCTGTCCCAGGAGGTGCCCGCCAGAGCACCTCCTGAGCACCACAGCCTGCGCTGGTGTTTCCTCCCAGCCGCGAAGAGGGGCGCTCGGGCTCGTCCTTCTGGCAGAGTCCCACACCCACGCCGATGGGTGTCAGTCTTGGCATTTATGAGGTGCCAGTAAATCTTAAAAACAATAAATATCTCATTACTCCCCTGATGAGGTGTCTTTAAGTGCTATTTCAAAATGCTCTCATTGCCAGGATGGATTTATAGCAAGGACTCATTTTAATCTTGGAATCTTTCATCTTTTGCAAGCGCCTTGTTGGGCCCTAATCACATTCCTGTAAATCCCTTAGCGCAGCTGGTGAGGAGGCCGTGGAGGTGCCCGGGGGTTGGGGGGGTGTGGTCCCTCATCCCGACAGGGTGGGACACTGATTTCCTGATCCATGGTCATCAGTGGAGCGGACACTGACTTTGCTCTCAGATGCACCAGGTCTGATGTCCCATTTCCCATTCTCCCCAGGAGGTCCGGTCACCTTGGTCAAACTCACGCAACCTTTCTGCGCCTCAGTCGCCTTGCCTGTCGAATGGGGGTTGTGGTTTCTGTGCAGAGCTAGGGACACGAGGAAATGCGAGGACAGACAGACAGCACCTGTCCCGGCGCCTGGGATAGCGCTGATGCTCAGAAAATAGACGCCTATTTGAAATAATTGTCACTGAAGAAAGACGTGCGGGCCTACTCGGAAAGCCCCGGAGGCCAGTGGCAGGGGCCGTAAATCAGGCCCCTTCTGTTTTAGTACTGAATTAACAGCCAGGCAGGGGGAAAAATGGAACAATTAAATATTTAAACCAGCATTTAATTTTTAAACACGGACGTTCTTTTTATAACTTGGACTGCTCTTCAAGGCCGTTGGAAGGCTCCCGAGCCTCTGCTGCCTGCCTTCGAGGTGTGTGCATGCTGAAGAGCGCCGCTCCCCTTGGACGCCTCTGGACGTGGCGGGTACAACACGCTGGTTTCATTCAGAAGGAGGCACATTGGTGTCCTAACAAAGATACTACTCACAAGTTTCTATAGGGAAAGAGGAGTAAATCCCCATACAGTAAAAATGAAACTAAATCTGAAAGGAAGGAAATTATTTCATGTGACTCCCCGATTCCTTTTCTCCTTCAGACACGGTTCTAGGCTTTCTGTACGTTTACTCCTTTTGAGGTGCCCCCAGACCTCGGCCAGGTTCCCATTCTGTAACTATCTTTTTGTCCACAGGAAACCGAGATTCCGAGGGGCTGACTAAGTAACCCAGGGTCGTGTGTTTGGGTAGTGGACATTTATGCGTGGCCTCTCTAGCCTTCACACCCTCTTCTTCCTGTGAGGACGTCTGATTTCTGGGCAGAGACCCCCTTGTTGCTGCTGTGGTTTGTAGTTCTTGTGTAGTTCCAAGTAGCCACAGTGATTCAGGAAGAGACATGTGCACCAGCAGATGCTGAATCGATGCATCAAGATGTCACTGGGATCCTGCATGTTGGTGCTGCTCTTGGTCCTTTCTCCACCAGGCAGGCAGGGAGAGCCTGCTGAGCAGGAAGCTGGTGGCAGTTGGGAGAGAGAGATGATAGCAAGTCCAGTGGAATCTCTGAGCTCATTGCTTCCCCTTTAAGAAAAGAGGTTCTCTCCTCTTGATACCTTTTTACTTATGTGTGTATTATTCTCACCTAATTAATTAAGGCAACAAATGCCTGTGGAGCACTGATTATGTTTGGGGGGCTCCACTATAGCTGTATGTGTTGAATGTGTCCCAGGTCTCACCTATGACAACAAAATGCCACAATGCTCTCCATTTATCATCAAGTTATTGCGTGAGCTCCTCAGCCTTCAACGTGTGACTGGGACCTCAGCCAAGGACCCACATGCTGCTGCCTCTCTGCAGGGCACCGAACTCCTCAGGGCTGATCAGCACTGATCCCCATCCTGGCCCCAGTCCAGGAATGGGCATCTCTGTTCCCTCAGTGACCCCCTCGAGGTGTGGTACAGCATTCTCGTAGCTGTGACCGGCAACTGTTCTTGGAGTTGAGGGGCCTACACCCCAGCTCATGGTCTCTTATGGCCTATTTCCTGCCTAGTTTCCCTACAAGGCAGGGGAAAGCTCCCCCCACCCCCAACCCCTCTTCTTAGGACCTCCGAGCATCTCTGAGTCCCAGAGGCCAAAACAGGTGACCCCAGACCCTGGAGAGCACTAAGGGTATTTTCCCATTACAGAGGGGTGGATGACTCCTCAACTTACAAACTTGGGACGATCTTTCCAGAGTAAAGGGGCATTTTGTCCAAAAGACAAACTTAACTCTCCAACCTAGAAGGCAGGAACCACTTGTAAATTTTAAAATTGGCCTCAATAGCTTCAAAATGAAATTCGAAAGAAAAACTGGAGCAAGCAGCATAGAGACAGCCACAAGAGCAAGGGCAAGCATGTGACCTGGGGTCCAGTCCCACCTGTGGACTGGCAGGCACTTCTCTTCGAGGATGCAGCTTCTTTCTGTCCAGTGATTTTTGCATCTGCTGCTCAGCTGTGCCTCTCATGTCCTCTCAGCTGAGCACAAAGATGCTAATTGTGGCCAAGCAAATCTGGGAAGGGGCTTGGAGAGGGCCCGGTGTGCCCTGAAGGACCTGTCTGAGCAGAGTTTCTCAAAGCTTGGTGCTGCAGAAGGAAGACTGGTCACAAGCCAGACGCTCCGGGTCCTCCTGACCCATGGACGTACTTTGTGACCTGGAGCACATTCCGTAAGCTCTCTGTGCCCTGGGACCCCTCAGGGTGGAGAGAGAGTGGTACCAGGCCGAGCCCTGTGCTGCTCTGCCGTTCTGGAGCCACAGGATTGTGTGCAGACAGCAAAGTCACCCTTGCCCACCCCACCGGTGTCCGCTGCTCTGTGCGTGCACCGCAAGGCAGCAGAAGAGGCAGGCTCAGCAGGACAGCATCCTGGAGGGTGATGAACAGCCGGGGTCCCAGGCCACTTCGCCCTGCTAGCCTTGTTTTCCGGTCCAGTTAAACACAGCATCGGCGTCTTCCATCCAGCGCCGACCAACTGCGCATCTTCAGCACGTTCCCGGGGTGGAAGGGACGGCCACCCATCATCAGCAGTCGGCAGCGGTGACTCTGAAGGAAGCCGAGGGTGAAATTTCACCCATGTCGACATTCTCAGTTGGCATCTGTAATGACCAAGAGCCGCCTGCCACTCCTGCCGACTGTGTGTTTAAAGGTGACCCTCTTTATTTATGAGGCAGTGGCGTTCTTTCCCTCTTGAACTTTTTGATGGGTTGAGCCTGCCAAAGTGTGACTCCGAAGCCTTTTGAGTAAGTCATTATTTTTCCAGAAGAACGAGTATCCCTGACTAATGATGATGGTCGTTTGCTCCGTGCCAGGCATGCCTTTGATGTGTATCTCTGACCTTCACTGTGACCCTGTGATGAAGGCCCTACTTTGTCCTCAGTGTAGAGACCAGGAGCCTGAAATTCGTGGAGATGAAGTACGACAGTTTGCCCCGGGTCACCCAGCTACCGAGTGACTGAACTGTGCTGACTCAGAATCCAGAGTTCAAGCTTCGGACAAGATTCTGCGTCTCTTCATCAAGACCCTGATCGTGTGGCTGCCTGTGGGTAGGGGGTTGTCCAGCTTAGCATCCAAAGCAGTGCTCTCTTGGGAGCGAAGGGGGTCCATTCGTTGTTGCTGCAACCTAACAGGACTAAACCAGAACTGTCCCTGCCGAATGGACACCTGGTCGCCTGCGATCCCAGGGAAGCAAAGTGAAAGCCGGAGTCAACCCTCCTTCTCATCCCGCTGCTGGGATTAGTCTCAGGCCACCCGGGTCTGTCACTCATTGAGACCATAGGGATGACGTAAATGTGCAGATCCACTGTGAGTGGTAAACCCTGCTCAGATTCAATCAGCGCACGCACGTCCTGGTCGTTAGCCCTGGTGATGCGCTGGGCCTGGGTGATTTCAGCCAGTCCTTGCAACAGCCCGGCCCCATGTCTCAGCACCAACATCTGACCGATGAAGAACGGCGGCTGCGCCGAGGTGGAGTGGACGGGATGGGGACAGCAGCTCCGTCTGCGACACGCGGTTTCCTAGTGGACGCCTAGTGGGTGTGGTCCTGCAGAGCTCTGGCCTCAATGTCTGTCAGAGGGGACTATTGTGCTTCAAGTGAAGCAGAGTCCCTGGGGGAGATGGCGGTTCTCCCTCCCTGCCCAGCCCCAGCCCAGGCCTCAGCATCCCAGAGCCCACTTCTCCGACCTGACAGTGGAGTTGGCGTTAAGTGATGAGACTTCCACCACTTACTGCCTTTCCTGGGAAAGGCCATGCTGTGACCCTGGAGGACAATGGCCAGGGCCTGGAACACCCTGATGCCAGCTGGGAGGTTCTCAGAAAGGGTGAGGAGCTATTGGAGTGTCCTTCAGAGCCCCCATGTTTGCGAGGCAGTGCTGGATTATAGAAAAAGTGTGAGGCTCTGCGTGGAGGGACCTGGCTGCTGATCTGGTCCCATCGTTGGTCTCACAGAGGACCTTCCCCCCTTGGCCTGAGGAGCATGCTGGCCTGTCTTTGCCCAGTCCCTGGGCAAGAGCCAGAAACACGTGCATGGCCTTTGACTCCCCTGGAGGTAACCTGACGTACAGATGTGGTTTTCTGCAGAGGGCAGGAGGCCCACAGAGTCTAGGAGAGCAGAGCACCCAGTGGTCCCGGCAGAGGGTCCTGTGCAGCAGAAAGGGAATGGGCCCGGGGTCAGACTCTGCCCCTGATAACCCCTGTGAGACCTTGGGTGGGTCACCTGACCTCACGAGACAGTGTACTGCACGTAGACAGTGGAGATGAGGATGCTTTTATGCTGGGGTTGTTGAAAGGGTACATGGGACTATTGACTGGTTAATGCTTATCTTTACTGCACAAAGTATCTGGGTGTTCTGTCAGGGTTTCTGTAGTGAAAGAGAACTAAAACACAAAGAAAAAAGAGCGGTAAGGTTGAAAAGCAAGTGTGTAAGTGTGGAAACCTAGGGGTCCCCAGGAATCCTTCAAGTTGGACCACGAGTGGGGTTATTCGCTTCCCGTTGGCCAATGCAAATAATGAAGCCCCATCAGTGACACGGCTCCGATTTCCCTTAATTCCGGAGGGGCCATGACACATGTGAACATGCCTGCTGTAGTATCGGTGCCCGTTACTGATACTTCTCTCCCTTTTTCCCAGCTTGTTTCCCCTGCAAATACCCTGTGGCCACTGGCCCAGAGACTACAGAACCCTGACAGGCCAGGGTGCTGTGGCCCAGAGCTGCTGCAGACACACAGCGGGGTGGGGCGACCGGGGGGGTCCAGGTTCCTGGGCTGCCCCCTAGGGAAACCAGCCTTGCCGCCCACCACGAGGGGCACTGGGGTGTGGGGCTGTGTTTACTTCCCATTGATGGAGCCACCATTCCACGTCAGGCTGTGAGCTAAACAAACATGCCTGCTCACCTTGGTACTCACACCAGCCCTTTGACAGGGGCACTTTAACCCTGCCCGTTGTAGAAATGGCAGGCGGAGCCTCAAAGGCAGTCACTAATGCATTTAAAGTCATGCCCACGGATGGCGGGCTGCAGGTCCAGCCCAGGACTGTCATGTTGGAGGCCCCGAGGCCTTGCACGGGAGCCGCACCTTTTGCCTTCTTTCTGTGTCCATCTGATGGAGGCGGCAGAGGGGGCCTTGCTGATAGCACGTCTTGAGAATTTCTAAGCTACTCCCTGGAAGGACAGAAGACACACTTGCACAGCCTGTGACCTGAGAGCTATCCATCCTCTGCTCCCAGAACTGTCATTGTCCCCACATGCCGTCCCTGGGGTGCAGCCATGACTGAAACAGACCAAGCCCCTGCTCTCTGTGCAGCTCCCATCCCACAGAAGAGGCTCATCCCAGGACCGGACCGCAGGCAGAGTCGTTCTTGTCCGCTGTCCCTCAGAAAACGCCCGTCGCTCCTGCTGCCCCCGCCGTCTCCACTCCCACCCAGGTGGGGCGAGTAGTGTGATAGTCATTTTCTGCAGAGCCAGGAAGTCCGACCCCTACTTCCTGTTTGTTATCTCATTTAAATACCACACCGACCCTGAAAGAAAGGCAAATCGGCCTTTGTAGAAGATGGGCAGACTCAGGCCTGGCGAGGCCGGGTGCTGGCTGAGCTGTGGCTGGAGCTCGGGTCAGGCTGGATGTGAAGGCTGCACCTCCTCTGTTGCACCGTGGTGCCATGCCCAGGCTCTGGCCTCGGCTCGCTGCTCACCAGGGCTGTTGGCTTGGATACATAGCCTATCATTTGGGGGTTTCAGTTGGCTCTTCTACGAGGTGGTAGAATTGGACAAGATGACTGACGGTGTCCTTTCGAGTCTTGTGGTCTCTGATGGCCAGTCTCTAGAGGAGGGCAAAAGTGGGGGTTTTGAGAAGTGCCCGAAGCTTCTGCAGAGGCCTCTGGGCTGGAGAAACAGAGACACCTCCTGCTTTTAGTTCCCACCTGCCCTCCCACTCCGAGAAAATGAAGGTCATTAGAACTGCCTCCGTGAAGAGGCCGGGGGCCCACTGTGTCCACAGGGGTTGCTACCCTCCTGCCAAGGTCAGCCTACATGTGGAGTTCAAAGTCAGCCACCTGACAGCTGAGGTGCAGGTGGGATAGCCATTGCCCAGGTAACTGAGAGCTGTAGGAGCTGGCCTTCCTGCTCCTGAAGCTTGGCTCCTTCTTAAATCACTCAACTTTTGGGTTTGTGGTGACCTTACACAAACCATGCATCTAATTAGGACTAATTAGGGAGGTGACTCCACGTCTGCAGAACTAATTCTGGAGAGTAGCCAAAGAAAGCTGCTCCCGCCTCCTCCGCAGCCTTGGAGAGAGGTGCCTTAGACTATGAGGGGAAGAACAGAATGTCCCCGTCCTTTTGCAGACCTCAGGAAGTTTGCATGGAGATGTTTTTATTGGGTTCCATCAAAGCTGTTTTTGTTTCCCTTAACGTAGTAACATGGTACCTAGAAAGGGCTCCGACTTTGCCGCTCGGCAGGCCTGGAATCGAGCCCGGGCTCTGGCATCCCCATCTGTTTGGTGCAGCACCAGCTAAAGTGACGACAGCTGCTGTGCTGTAGACTGATTGGGAAATGGCCTTGATTGCCCACCCTCACCAGGAGACCTTGCTGCTTCTCCCATTCCCTCCTCCCATGAGCGTGCCTGGCCTTGTGACTTGCTTTGGTCAATCGGATGTCACAGAAGTGGTGTCGGTCAGTTGCCAGCCTGGGCACCAAGAAGCCTTGCTCGTCCCCATGGTCTTTTGGACCCCTGCTGCTGCCATGGCAACCAGCCTGGCCCCCCTGCTGGAGTAAGAGCGACCAGATGGAACTGAGTGGAGTTTTCCCAGCCCAATTCATTCTAGTCCACCCAGTTCACAGCCGGCCAGGCAGTTGGCTTCTGATGAGTGAGTGAGCCCAGCTCAGGTCAAAGAAGCCTGGTCAAGGGACGCCGCCCACTCACATGACCCGACCTCGTGAGACATAATAAATGCTTGTTTCCAGCTGGTGTCTTAGTCAGTTTGGGCTGCTTTAATGAGGTGCCACTGGCTGAGGAGTTTGTAAAGCACAGAAATTTATCTGTTTCTCATGGTTCTGGAGGCCAGGAAGTCCAAGATCAGGATACCATCAAGGTTAGGTCCTGGTGAAAATCTCTTTCTGCTCTGCAAATGGCGATCTTGTTGCTGTGTCCTCACATGGCAGATGGGGGTGGGGAAGAGAGAGAAGGAGAGAGAGAGAGAGATTGAGATTGCATGGGAGTTTTTTATGGGCAGCACATGTGTTTGCCAGCTCACTTCTCTGAGACAGTCATATTGCTTAATTTTTACAATAAGTTTTACAGATTATCTAATTTTTACAATCACATTTCCTGATCTCTACAACACCCATATGAAGTAGGCATTGTCTGCCTTTTATAGACCTGGAGACTGAGGCAAAAAGAGCTTAAAAGAACTAGCTGGGCGTCTGCAGCCACCACGTGGCCCAGCAACCTACCTGACTTCGAAGCCTGGGCCTCTGCACCTCGCTGATCATAGCTGTACTAAGCTTTGGTCCCTGCCCCGCAAGCCTCGAAGAAAGCAGGGAGACAAGCGCTGGGTCCTTCCTGCCTCCCGCCTATAAACAGGAAAGGCGGAGTTGTCTGACTTCCGTTCCCAGGACCAGAGAACTTGGAATGTGGGATGCCCCCTACAGATATACTTGGGGAGGTGTTGTAATTAACCACCACTCATTCCCAACGAAGCTATTGCGGCGAACTCAGTGACCACCTGTGCTTCCGATCAGAGTGACTGCTGGGCAGTACCGTGACACCTTCCACAACTGCAACCTTCAACCCCAGCAAGGCATACTGGGGCTGCTTCCTGGGGGGGCAGAAATAGTCATTGTGGTGCATGGAGCCCACAGCTGGCTTGTGGTGGGGCCAGGAGTCACCCCCAGGTCCTCCTGAGCCTCAGCCTTTGCTTCCCTTTCACAAGCCTGTGCCCTGAAAAGGGGAGCCTGTCTCCCAGAATGGCTCCCGGGGGCTTTAAGGTCCTCTTGGTTCACTCGCTCCAGTCTTAACACTGTCTACTTGAGGGACAGGTGTTGAGGAAGACATTTCAGAAAAGTTGTCATTTATTTTCAGAGTGATGCTGGGGATGACATGTAAAATGGCCTGAAATTTGGGGAAATCTGGGTCACCTCAGTAATAGAGAAGGGGCCAGGTGATTTGCTGCAAGAATTTTAACTCCCAAATGTTTAGTGAATTCAGGCATATAGGCAGGGAAGGGCAGACAGCCTGTTCTGTGTTCTCATCTTCCCTTTTCCTATTTCCCTTCTTTTGGAATCTTCTACTCAGAGAACAGTCACTTGCTTTACCATCAGGTGGGGCTGGAGGTGAGTGTGGGAGGAATAAACTAGAAAGTCTCTCTCTACATGCTGTCCTAAATTTAGTCTCCTCTATAGCGCCCACCCTTTGTAAGAGCTCTCCGACACCATGCCTGGGGGGTGGGGGGGCGGGAATCTGCAGAAACCTACTGCTTTGCTATGCAGGTGCACCCACTAGGGAAGTGCTGCTTGGAGTTAGGGCAGCTTTGTAAGTTTTCTTACTGTTCTGCTATGCAGGTACACCTGCTAGGGGAGGGCTGCTTGGAGTTAGGGCAGCTTTGTGTGTTTTCATCTGAACAGAATCTCTTGAAAATGGAAGAGGGCACTCTTACTGTTTGTGCCAGGACACAGGTCTAAGGATGGACTGTCCCGGACAAAGCTGGGCTTATAGTCACCCTATTCGTTGTGGGTTTCTGTGGGGCCCAAGTGGAGGTGCCGCGTCGAGAAGCAGGAACATACTCTCAGGTTCAAAGTGAGCTCTCCTGGGATGGACCGGAAGAGGCTGCTGTCTTGGAGTCAGTTCTAGTGCCTAGTTGGCTGCGTGGCAAGTCACGTATGCCTTATGAACCTCCGTTTCTTCATCTGTAAAATGGGGTCACCATAATCCCCACACTGAGGGCTCTGGTTGAGGTGAGGAGAGAGGAGCTTAGAAAAGACGTTGTGAATACAGTCACTATCCAGATAGGGTGTGTCCCACCCTGACGTCCTGTCCGATGAATTTCACTGCTCTCTTTCCTTTTTACTTTCCTGAATTCCTCCAGCCTTTCCATCTGGACCCGAATCCAGGACTGGAATACGTACTGCTCATACTTTTCCCTGCTCCTCCCTCATATTTTTGGCATCAGCAATAACCCTACATGTGTGATAACGCCTGCTTAACTTTGTAGATCTTAAACCCTCTTATTCTGGTAGATACTCTGTGCTACTTAATAGCTGCATGGCTTTCAAGAAGTTACTCAGTCTCTGGGCTTCAGTCTTTTTCCAGCGCAGAGGGCAGCCATGCCTACCTTCCAGGACTAAAGGGAGGACTCAGTGAGTCAGTGTGGGGAAAGCACTTCACACAGTGCCCGCCATGGGAGTCATGCTATAGATGTGGTGGCTTTGGTGGCTGCGGTGAAGATGGATGTGGCTCCCAGGACCCCCCAGGAAGCCACCTTGGATCTCCTGGGGCCCCCAAGTTGAGAAGGATCATTCTACACCATACCCACACCCTATACCAGCCCCTGGATATTTGCATTCACCCCGGGGGGAGGTCGCATCTCCCTGGGAAATGTGCCACTGGAACCAGGAGGCAGGCAGTGTCTGTGAAGTCTGTTGCCTTCTCGCAAGCTGGCATCTTCGTGAGGCACCAAGTCCTCAAACAGGGAAAGCTGAGTTGTGGAAGGACGTGACATTGGAGGAGGACGAGGTGGGACCTCGCAGGAGTGATTTTGTCACCAGCAGTGGTGGGGGGGTGTTGTGATTATTTGGACACCAAAGCTCAGCAGAGGGAACCCATTTGGCTGGTTAATTACCCTTGAAAGAGTGAGAAGGTCAGAAGAGGACATGGCTGACAAAGTCCACTGAGCCTGCTGGACAGAGGCCAAGTCCAGTTCCCACTGATGTCCTCTTTCTCCTCTGGAGGGAGCAGTGGCTCCTCAGGGTTGGGCACCCAGCAAGGCCTAGCCGCAGAGGCAGGTCTAGCGGGCAGGGCTGTGAGCTTAGAGTTGGGAGACCCTGGTCCTCCTTCCCTTTCTGCCACTCAGTTTGGGACTGTGAGGCACTCCATTCCTATCTCTTGGTCTTAGCCTTCTCCCTTAAAAACGCGCTCCTCTCTGATGGTGCAGGGGTGCCCTAACTGATCCAACACTCCTTGGCTACTGATTTGGGGAGGCAGAAGCAGCTCATGATCAATCACAGTTGGGATTTGTCTCCTAGAAACTTGGTAAGAAACAAGATTGACCATATGTTGAAAATCGTCAAAGCTAGAGGATGGGCACTTGGGGGCTCATCATGCCTTTTGCTTTGTTTTTACATGTTTTCAATTTTCTATCATAAAGAAAGTTTCAAGAATCTGATACAACCTCTTCAATTTCATGGCAAGAATGATCAGATCTAACTCATTTGTGAGTGACCAGAATTTCTCATGCATCAACTCTGGCAGAACGTGGCATTCACTAAGGAAAGACCACTCAGTAAAAGCTCTGTCACCCACTTTCACACTGCCTGGGAGACCCCAACATCTGCTCGTTCCAGAGGGAGGGTTGTGCAGCATAAGCAGCATTGATGTCGTTCTTTTTCATAGGCCGGGATTCAATTCTGGAACTTCAGTTTTTTTACCTGTGAAATGGTAAAAATTGTACTAACTTAGTGAGTCTGATCCCAAAAGAGCCTAAAAGCAGCATGATGTGGTGTCAAAAGTGCTGATTTCGGTGTCAAGAGGTTTGGGTTCAAGTCTTAGATCTGAGTCTTACTTCGTGGTCTCTGAAACATGGACAGGGATGTGCTTTCGAGAGCAACACCTGGGAAAGGTTATGTTATCTGACTCAGAGCAGGCGCACAGGGTTTGCTTCCTTTCTCCTGACCTGTAAGGGAGGCTCTCTGGGTTCAGGTTTTCTTTGGTATCGTGCAACCTGTGACGTTAAACACAAAATTTCAGTCTGTGCCCATTAGAGTATATGCAGTTCTTATCCATGACGTCTCTTTACTTACTTGGAAACAGTGGTCATGTCATATTAACCTCCCGTTCCTTCCACCATCCTCTCCCCCACGCCCCATTTTCACTTTTCACAGTGAAACCTCAGGGGACTTGAGCCAGTTCCCCTGTGTCTAAGTGTGGTTGATTGTAACACTGACCACAAAGATTTTCTCTCCCTGTGTCTTCATATTTCCATGACTTTTTAAAAGTCACACCCAGTAAGAAGTGGGACCTTTCTGCATCCCTTGAATTTTGAGTGGCCATTGGAATTGTGTAGCCAATGGGACAACAGCACCTTGAGACTTAAAATGCATCTACTCATGGGCACTTGTTCTAGACATGGGATTCCTGTCACCAGCATCTGAACAGGCCTGGGCTGTGGTCCCTGACAAGTACGCAGGGCAAAGCTGAGCCACTGCAGCCAAACCCCTGCAGACTAGAGAGCCCATTTAAGACCCCCAAAGCCATCTTGTACTTGTCCCCTTGCTGACCCACAGAATAATGAGCTAAAGAAATGGTTGTTGATTTAAAGCACTACATTTTGGGGTGGTTTGTCTTGTATAAAATCTGATACTTCAGGCTTTCAGAACACCCATTCTTCTCAGCCTCCTGAGATATGCCCATCCTGCCCCCAAATGTTTTCTCACATTTTGGAGCCATCCATTTTCTTGGAACTTTCTAAATTACTGGGTGCTTGGCACAAGCAGCTCATTCTGTCTGTTCTTGACTTTTTCGTACTAAATTCCAACCATATGGTTTACAAGTACAGATCAATGTCCAAAAAGTCTCTTTGGAAGCTTAAAAAAATCCCATCCAAAACGTTCGCAAGGAAATCGTGCTTGGCCAAGGAGAAGAGATCTTGAACAGCTTGAGTTCTGCTCAGTTCTTCCTGCAAATGATAAATAATTCTATACTTGGGAGGGTTTCTTCTCTAGCTTTGAATAAATAAGGTGGCTTCTGCATGACAGTCAATGGGCCTGTGTAGAATTTTAAAGCTGGACGAAGCCTCCGATTTCTCTGGGTCCAACTCTATCTTTTTGTACATGGAGACACCAAGATAGGTGGGGGTAGATTGCTGGAAGTGACACTGTAGGGGAGAGCCCCTGAATTCACTGAATCGAACACTAGTTCTCACAGTGGGCATGTTTGAGCTGCTCTGGGCACAGCTTCCTGCTTTCTGGACTTAGAGACAGGTGTGTATGTAAAGGTCCAGGGAGGAAGCCATGGAGGGAGGGAATGTGGAATTGTTGGCATCCTGTTGTCCATTCAGGAAGCCACTGGGCCCCACCCTTGGAAATGGCCATCCTGACACATCACATGACGATGTAAGTGAGAATGCTCATCAAATGTGTCAAGTCTCTGACATCTCAGCATTCATTTGTTGCTGCGGCAGAGCCTCTCCTATCCTGACTAACTCGGGGGACCAGATTAGAGAGACTAGTTAAGAAACTGTTGTAATAACAAAGCCTAGGGATGGTAAGGGCCTGAGCTGTGATTGAGACAGTGCAGGTGGGGAGGGAGAACCAGAAATTCCAACATGTAGAAATAGCAAATCTAGCCACACTTGCCTGGATAGATACAATAGCCCCTAGTCTGCACCCCTGTCTCCACCTGTCCTCTCTTATAGCCTTATTTTCAACTCAACAGTAAGAAATATCTGGTCACAACGCAAGCCAGATTATGTCGCTGTCTTGCACAAAACTCCTCAGTTGCTTCCCAGCTGTCTCAGGATAAAAGCTGAGAAAGCCTCCTAGTCCAACGTGACCTGTCCTCTTGTTATTTTTCCCACCCAATCTCCCATTAACTTCACAGTGCACGTCTGCAATGGTCTGCGGCCCCTTGAATCCACAGGCATGCTCAGACCCCAGGACCTGTGCATTTCCTGGTTCTCCACCCCTGAAACACTGTTCTTTCAGACCTTCCTTTAAGTCATCGCTCAAATGTCATCCTTTCAGTGAGGCTTTTCCTGGGTGTTCATTAAAAATAACTTTCTACTCCCTCTAACACTTCTAACCTCCCTTCATTGCTTTATTTTTCTCCCTAAAACTTAGTGCTTCCTTAAATAGTATATAGTTTACTTCCTCTGCTTACTGTCTATCTTCATCCTTAGGGTGGAAGCTCCAGTGGGGCAGGATTTCTTGGTTTTTGTTTTTTGTTTCCTGTTGTATCCCTAACACCCACAATAGCACCTGGTACATGATAGGCACTCAGTCAATATTTAACTGAATGTTGACCAAATGAACCCACTAAGCCTGGGGATGTTATGGGCAGTTAAGCATGGGCGTAAGAAATAAATGTGCTCTATAAACACACGATCTGCAGTGGGCAGTGAGGGCACAGGGCAGCCCAAAGAGAGCTTGGTTTGCCTTCCAGGAGTTCATGTCTGATGGCTGGTGGCACTCAACACAACTTTTTCTCGTGGCCATTCTGGGCTAAGTGGCCAAGAGATCAAATCTGTTACTCCCTTCAGTGTTTATCTCTTCCAATGCCAGCATCCCAGAAAGATTGCTGCTACTCGGTGAAGGTGCTGGTGGGCAATCTATCGAGATTGCTGTGGGAGTAATAGGGGAGAACGTATGGAAGCCCATGCCTCTAATGGAGCATGGCATATGCTAGGTGATCAATGGACCTCCATTTCCTTCCTTTGTGCTCTTCTTCATTGTTTCTTCCTCTCCTTCGGACTTTGCTTCTTCCTTTCTCTGCTTATTTCAGCACCTCAGTAGCGAATGGATTGAAGACCACTTATTCCCAGGTTAAGAATGGAAGCTGAGAAGTAAGGAAGCCAAGAAGGAGGGAGAAGAAATGGTAGGAGGGGTTCTGAGAGCATCCCTTGTGATTAAGTTATTTGAGTGTCATTTTGCTGGGTTTAGCTGAATGTTAGGCCCCATCACTGTGATTACAAAGGTTTAATTCCCACTCCTAGGAAGCTGGGTGTGCATTTCCCTGTCACTGCGATGCTCAGCCATATCGACTGTGGAGAAACCCCATTGCAGTGTTCGCTGAATGATCCCAGTCCCGACACTCCTGCCGTTCCCCGTTCCAGATTCAATTTGGACCTTGCAGATGCAGAAAAGATGATGAATGTGGGGACGCATCTAGTTTCACTAACTGAAGCCTTCATATTCCACAGTTCCAATAAATATCGACAGGACTGTGATGAAAATGCATGCAGCTGGTGGCCTGCTTTCAGCCGGAGGTTGCCAGCGGGGTCTAGAGGAGCAACGAGGGAAGCAGTGCTGGATCTGGCTCAAGGGGCTTTGGGTTCAAGTCCTGGGTCCGTCAGTTCCTGGCTGGGTGACTTTGTGGGACAGAGGCCTAAGTGTCTCATCTATGAAATGGGCTATAGTGTCAGCTCTTCAGAAGATCCAGTGTGGGGACGTGTGCACAGTGCCCTGCACTGTGCCTCTGGTACAGAGTATGCTTAAGGTGTGGGATTTCCCTTCCTCTCTCACCCCATTCTAAGGACTTCAAGACCATCCAATTATCTGGCACATATCACCAATGACATTGACCTCATGTGACTTGGGCATGAGGCCTATCAGCCTTCCTGTCAACGCTGCTACTTGAATGTGTTCTATGGGAAATGCCATGTGCCTCGATAAGACATCCAGCATTAGGGCTAAAGGTTTGTTTTTTTTTTTTTGGTTCGTTCATTTCCCATGAGTGGAGATGGACTGTTCTGAGCCAACTGCATCTCTTTGTCGGATCCTGCTTCAGCTTTTTATGTCGGTCAGGATGGGCTAGGTAATGCTGCACTAATAACCAGCCCCTGAACCTCAGTGACTGACAAGAACACAGCTGATTTCTCACTCACACTTCATGTTCACGCTTCGTGTTCACCATGGTTTGGTTCTAACTTTCCTCCCTGTGTCCTTCAACCCAGGTCCAGGCTGATGGGCAGGCTCTCCATGTAATGTTGCTTGTCCTGGGGAAGAGGAAAAGGAGATAGACAAATTACATAATGACCTTTAAAGGGTTTCCCAGGAAATGACACATGCTACTTCTGCCCACGTTTCATTGGCTGGAGAGTCACATGATGATTCCTGAGTTCACCTGGGCAGGGCTGAATCATCCTGCATACAGTAAGGCATCTTCCTCTTTCTCTCTCTTTCTATTAGAAAGGGACATTGGCAAGTTTTAAGAAAATGTTGACAATATGTGACACCAAACTCATACTTAAGTCTCAAAGTAATTAGGGGAGTTGGGAAAAAATGAAAAAAAAGGGAATGACTTTCATATCGTATCAGTCAGTTCCATGCCTTACCTGTACACAAGCAAAAACTGCTAGAATTACAAACATGGAGTCACGTGCATCTGCTCAGAGTAAGTCTCACTCTTTCAGAAACATTGCCATGGCAGTGCAGTGGCCTAAGTCCCAGACTTATTCGTGCTTCTGCCTCATACAGTACCTGGCAAATGTGTGCTCCCTAGGTGTTTACTGTGTGGAGCAATGACTAGTTCTTGTCCCGGTGTAGATTCTTGCACAGGGTAGGCACGCATAGCTTTGCAGTTGTTTGCAGGGAAGAAGACACGCAGGTCATGATTATTACAACAGCTGTATTAGCTCTGTGTTTCACGTACTCACAACTGTGAACCTTCTTTTGCCTGCCCCTGAATATGACATGCTCCAAAAAATAAAAAATGTTTGTTAGACAAAGGAAGGAAAAGGCCCAGGGTTCCCACTTTCTGTCTCTACCTCAGGCCCAGACCCTCCTGACGTCACATGTCAGCTTCTTCCTGTCCGAGCCAGCAGCTCCGAGCAGCTAATGGACCTGGGGGATGGTGGGCACCGTACCTTTGCCAGATTTTGCATTCTGCACCATTCGTTACTGGTTTCTTTCTTGCATATGTGTTTACAAATGCTCGTGTGTCCCGCCTGCATGTGGCCGCCTCACCTTCCTGCCAGGGCCCTGACCAATTCACACCTTTGTTATCTACACCGGAACTGTTGTCTCACATCAGGTGACAGGCGTGTCCCTATTCTCCCTCTGCTCAGCATCTTGCTTTCCTGTAGCTTAGTCTATCGTCTCTTCAGCGTAGGCTTAACAACATTGTGGCCTTGGCAACTTGGTGTTTTAGATGGCGTAGCTATGGGAACGCAGCTTCCCGGGGCCCACACCCCTCACACGCTGTGATGGCCGGGACCGCTGGGCCATGAGTGCTGGCTGCCTTTTCGTGCTCTGGCAGGCTCTGTGCTGTGAGCAGGCTGACTGGGTGGAGAGGATCAGGGGAGCAAGTGGACAGAGAAGACACGCATAGTTTAAGTGTTGAGACAGGGCAGAAGCTTGAGCTTAAAGGAAAATGGATACAGTGCAAGTCAAGGATGAAGCCTTCAGTTTCAAGCCTCCAGGGGCCCCCTGTTTTAACTGCAAAATGTACATTTAAAAGAGCAAGACCTCCGGGACGGGGGGCAGGGGAGCTGGTGTGATCAGAGGGTGATGCCAGGGAAGCTGTCAATCCTACTCAGCCTCCTCCCCACGATTGCCCGGGGCCCAAGCCCTAGCCCTGGGCTAAGTGGCACTTTTCTCTTTGACACTTGGTCCCTTGCCACCAGAGCTCATTATCTGCTCAGCATGAGTCACCCTTCGCAGCTCTGCAGCCCCCACACCCTTTTGCTTGAGGAGGCTTTGGGAGCCTTCCTGGGGGGAGGGCAGGAGCAAGGCAGACCCCAGGCCCAAGCCCCCCGGGACCCAAGGAGAACGTTGGCTTTCTCGTGTCTCCTCCGTAGAGAGACTTGTGTGACAGGGAAGGCAGAGGAAGGAGCAGGCGAGTGGGAGGGAGAGAGCTTCGTCTTCCGGGTGATGCATGTCACAGAGGCGAGTGGCCTGAGAGGGCGCGTGCCCTATGCAGATGCCATTCAGAGTATGGGTATTATAGCTGGGGCCTCACCCTCCACCCCTTGCCTCTGTTCAGGTCCTGCTTGGCTCGTCACCGTAGTCCATTCCCTCCCCTCTGGCCTGTTGCCCTTGTTCCTGTTTATTCTGCTTTGGGAACTTCTGCAGCTGGACCCTGCCTGTCCATCGCTCCGCCTGGCCCCTTCAGGCCCACATCCTCTCCCACCTAGACCATGGCCGCCGCCTACCACACTGCTACCTGCTGTCCCCTCCAGCCTGTCAGAGCACTCTGTCTAGCATGCGATGACCCCAGCACTCCGCTCTCCCAGCTTGCGCACCTGCCTGATGGACATGCCACGTGTGTGTCTGTGCCCCCGACTGGCAGCTCCTGGGGAAGGCCTTGTCCCATTCATCTCTGGGGCCCTGGACCTGGCAGACAGTTAAACCGGAGCTGCTCAGTTGTGACAACCATGTCCCCCAGGGATACTGCGCAATGTCCTGAATCATTTTTTGGTGTCAGAACTTTGGACAGGAGTGATGCTGGTGTCCAGTGGGTAGAGGCAGGGTTGTGCCTGAACACCCTGTCATGCACAGTGCAGGACCCCGCCCCCCTGCAATGAGGAATTATGGACCCAAATGTCCCTAGGGCCCCTGTTGAGAAGTCCTGCTCAACCTGTGGTGGGAACTCACGTCATGTTTGTTGAAGGAATACATTATACAACATGCTGTGAACTACTGGCCACGTACGTCTGCCCCATGGCGGGCCGTGTGCTAGCCCTGCCTCATCCGGAATCTTCCCTCCATCCATGAGGGTTTAATCACTGTGAGGGCGTGGGTGGATCCCCCTTACACCTTGGTGCCCCTGCTTCTAGCCCCACGCTTGGCACTCAGAGGGGCTGAATACGTGTTTGAAGAGAGTGAAGCCCCGAGAGGTCACCTGACCTGAGAGTGACTCAGCTGGCCATCGACAAGGCCCTTGTCCTTTCAGTAGCCGCCTATAGTCTCCAGCGGCTTTGGCACTCATGGGCTCTCCGACCTTGGGAAATGCAGGCATCAGGGTGAGTCCCAGACTTCAGTCTTTACAGAGGAAATAACTGACAGGGGATGAGGGGAGTGGGGCTGGGCTCTACTCCTTTTGACCCTGAGAGGAGTAGCATTTTCCCACCTGCCAAGCCCCTCGGTGTGGACCGCATCAGGTTCTGTGGTGAGTGTGGGGGGCCCGAGCCAGTTAACTGAACTTCTCAGGAGAAAGCCTTTCTTTGCTTGCTCACAAGACAAGCCTATAATTTTAACTTTTGATTTAAAAAATAGCCTGACTCAAGTTTGAAGTGGTGGCAGTGTGGGTAGTCACGCCTTGCTCCTTTCCCAGAAAGTCCTCAGCTAGGTACGACACATCGTTGATGACCGTGCTGTAGAACTTTTACTTTGTATCATTTCGGAGACCTCATTAACGCATTTAGAATATTAATCAGTTCTATTTTCAGCCTTGGAGCGTGAACCTGGAGCTGAAACTTTCCATTTCCAGTCTGTGGCTTCTTTTTACTAGCCACCCTCCTTTCAGTCATAGTAACACTGGGAAGGGGGTGACATCAGGGAGGAGAAAAGAGGGGCAGGGAGCCAGGGCTATGTGGGTGCTACTTCTGAAACTCACAACTCCCTGATAGGGCCACTGGGCACAGTCAGGCAGCCAGAACTTAGGGAAGTGGAGTAATTTGGCCTAGGTCACGTGGGCAGCGACAGGCTAGCCTGAGAGGCAGGGGTGCTGGACCTAGGCCTGTGCCCTATGTGCTACACTGGGGTGGGTGCATGTGGGATGGGGGCTGTGGCGAGGACCCAGGAAGTGCAAAGATCTAGGCGAATGGCTGGCTGCAGAGACAAGGTAGAAAAGTTGGGGTTCAGCTGCTTAAAGCAGGTAGAGAGGTTCTTTGGCTGAGTAATCACCGCAGGGAGGAACGCAGCTCCGCCCCTTGGGGTTAATTTATTACCCATGAGCCCCGATAAGATGAGCTTTCTAAAAGGTGTCAGAGCACTGGGCTCATTAGGGACTTTCATAAAAGCCTGGTGCAGGCACAAGGAAGGGAGCCTGTTGCCAGGATGCTGGCCCAGAATAAATGGGGCAAGGCTGCCTTTGGGGACAGGTGAGGCAGCTGTGGACCAGCGAGACTCAGTTAGCTTGGAAGGGATGCCAAACTCCCAGTACAGTGGAGCCAGAGGGGCTTTGGAGATCATCTGGCACAATCTTGCTCTGCTGCCGCCACAGGACAAGTGGGGAAGCTGGGAACTGGAGAGGTGGGAGCCCACTGTTGAGCGTGTTTCCTCTTCCCCACTTGTGGGTGCAACCGGCTCTCTTCGGTTCTGTCCAGTCTTCCCTGACAATATCTCGTACTTCCAGCTTCTCCCCTCAGTCAGCGCAGGGCCTAAGGTCTTGCTCTGGAAAGGAAGGTTTCACTCATTTGTTCATCCTGAATGGATGAATGAAGGAATGTACTGACCACCATCTGACCAGGTGCTGTGTTCAGCTCTGGAAGGCACAGTGAATACCATGCAGCATTTTCTCTCTGAGAACTCAGTCTGAGGTGCCAGGTAAACTTATAAACAATGATTTCTGAGTTTTCTTCCGCCTCTTGCTGTTCACTGAATCTCGGCTGAGCGATCAGGGATCTTCTGCTGAGTTTCCTTTTCTAGTCTCCATCTTAGGAAGTGCACACTGTCAGATTGACCTTCTGACAGCAGCTCTGACCACTCAAAACCCTCAGCCTCACAAGCTCCCAGCCCCAGTCCCCACAGACTGCCTGCCCCTCGCATCCTGGCAATGGAGAATTCTCCGTCAGCTCTGGGGCAGCCCTCTGGCGCTCCACCTTCAACAACAGTGGCGGGGTCCTGTTGGCCCGCACCTGGCAGGCTCACCTGTCAGGCCACCTCCTCGAAGACTTTTCTGAACATTTTCAAGAAAACCGATAGATACCTCACACCCCTGAGCTCTTCTTGGAACTTCTTCCGACTCTTGGTTTTATAATTCCTGGAACTCGTAACTCTTACTTAAGCTCTACAGGCTTCAGTCTCCTCATCTTCCAAATGAGAAAGTAATGTCCATCTTGCCTGTTGTGAATCTGAGTATATAGGTGTATGAACTGCAGCAGGCCAGCCGGATCCGTAAATGTTATTGCTACCACACGAGGGCCCGCTGCCCCGCGTCTGGAGAGGCCATACTGGCCTTGAGAAAGAAAGGAGCTTTATTTGAGAACCCACCTACAGGAAGGCTCCGATCTGTCTCCTCCGACCAGGACTCGGGGCGGGGTGTTAAGGGGTAGCAGTTAAGGGTTCACAAGTGTCAGTCCTATGTAGTAAACCCAAGGTTTAAACTTTGATTCTGGGTCTTGTTAGAACCAGGATGAGACCAGGCTCTGTGGTTACAAATGCCCCCTTTCTGCTGCCCACCCCTCACTCTTGGGGACTGGGAGTGAAGAATGCTCTAGTTACTTCCTGCTGATAAGGGGAATGAGGACAAGTTCAGAGCCCCGCCTCGGGCTGCCAGGGCTGCCCGGGCATCACTGTCTGCACACTGACTGCCCTGCCTTGTCAAGGTCTCTGTGCCGATCCACCTCCCAGCTGGGCTGCAGACCGGGCCTGTCTCCCACTTCCCTAGCTCCTCGCTGAGTCACCTCTACTCTGCCCCACAGGCAGCTCCTGGTGACAGAGATGGAAATTTCTTGTTTGCACTTATTCTGACCTGGAAGGGGAACTCACCTATAGCCACCCAGCCAGGAAGAGGCCATGCTGAGATGGGAGGGTCTCTGACTGGCCTCTATTTATCTGCAAAGTGAGCATGACAATTCCTGCCCCCAAATCAAGTATGGAAACAAAAGTGAGCAAAGACTTAAAACAGAGTGTGATGGACTCAAGGGGCCAAATAGGCTTTGGAGGGAGAGTGCTGGAGCCCTTGGCCTTGAGGTATGCAGGGTCCCTGATCAGAGGAGGGAGGCAGGCCCTCCCTCCTCCCCTTGAGGCTTTTGCTTGTCAGCAAGGTGAGCTTGGTGTGTGGTGGGGAGGGATTTCTGGAGAGCGATCTCCAGGGACTTTTTAGCAGTCCACTGAAGTGCTTTTAGGCAAAGCGGTGGCTCTTGACACCTATACTGTATGTGCTGGAGAGCCCAACTGTCAGGCCAGCGCAAGCAGAGACAAAAGGAAGGATGCCAGAGAAAGATGCCCCAAGCGAGCTGGTCATCTGGCTGCACTGAGTCAAAGGCGGCATGGAGAGCAGCTGGAAAATGAGGCTCAGAGAGCACGGGGTGGGGGGAGCGAGGAAAAGCTGCCTGGCCTGGGGGACAGCAGCCTCAGCACGTGTTGTGAGCCAAGCACAGGGTGTAAGAGGCAAGCGACGTGAGTGTAGTGCCTGAGGGGCCCCTGATGAGGAGGGGAGTCAGAGGAGTGGACAGGAAGTTACAATGCAGTAATAAGGAGGGAGCACAGGGCGCATGGAAACCCAGAAGATGTGCACTTGACGCAGAGGATGCAAATAGGGCTCAGTCAGGCTGCATATTCAAATCACCTGGGAGCTTTTGAAAAGCACAGTTGTCCAGGTCCCACCCCCGGTCAGTTAGTTCAGTCTCCAGTGGTACGACCCGAGTGTCAGTATTTCTTCTAAAGCTCCGCAGGAGATTGTTTGTTTTTACAGCCAAGACTGAGAAGGATGTTGCACTGAGGGGTCTGGGGTGCCCCTCAGGGAAGGCAGAGCTTGGGCTGGCTTGGAGCACAGGTCGGGGTTAGATGAAGAAGGCTGGGCGATGGGCTGTCCTGGAGGTCTGGAGTGGACGGGGCAGGACCCGTGCAAGGAAAGGTGGGCAGTGCTCTCTGGCTGGAGGGGAGGTTCTGTGCCGAGGCTTTCCCAGAAAGGGGGGGGCTGGGAGGCTGCAGCTGCACCAGCTCAAGCCTCCTGTGTGCAGCAGAACAGTGGAACGCTTCCTGGGACCTCCTGGGAGGGCACTGTAAGCTAGGGGTGATGTCGTGGGGCATCAGTGGGGCAGAGAAACTGGTGGTAACCCCGTTCCCCTCCCCCGCCATCTCTCAGAGCCCAGAGATCTCTGCTTACTTGCTGTTGCCGTGACCTTGAGCAAGTGCCTTGGCCGACTCCTTTTGAGCGCAAACGCGGGTAGCCCAATAGCCATTGGCCAGCCCGGAGAGGTGGGTCAGCCGGGTGAAATGCTGAGAATCTGTGAAAACCTTCTGAAAAGCGTTAAGCTCTCGGGAGATATGATTCAAGTAGGAGCAGTAACAGCAGCGATGGCGATGGCAGTGATACTATTACCAGCCACGCCCAGGCTGACAACATTGGGCTGACTCTGTCCGGACTCGAGTAGTCAGTCTGCGTCCGGACTCCCGTGCTTCCTGAGCCTTTGGAATTTCACCTTTCGGCCCCAGGCTTTGCCTTACACATCCATAAATATCCTTGCTTTTTGTTCCACGTGTTTTTATTAAGGCCCGTTAAGTGGTCCTGGCTTCACAGTTGTAGACATGGTACACGGAGAGGCTGGGTAAGACAGCTTTGCGCCATTTGGAAGGTTTTGTCACTTTATAGATGAGAAACGCGAGGATCTGGCAATTCAGTAGCACGGCGCAGCCTCATGGCCAGAAGGGCACAGTTCTGCTGTGGCCCCGGCTTCTGGTCCAGAGCTGTTTGACATCCACCCACTCCCTTCTCTGCGCTTCTCTGAAATTGTTCAAAAGATCTCCTCCTTTTCTTCTGACACCCAGGTGTTGGGCGAAGAGGGAGCTGAGAGAAAAAGAAATGAGAGAGATGACATTTTGGGAGGCAAGATGGTTTTCCAAAAAAGAGTTTTTCTCCCTCTGTTCGCAGGTGAAGTGAAGCAAAGAAAAGGGTATGTGGGGAAGTGATTGGGTGGGGGATGGGACCACACACTTTTGTCTGCCAGGGAAGAATATCTTCCAGACTCTTCCCTCTCTCCAGATGCCGTGTGTAGTAGCAGGTGATCTGTGAACACACGCACGCACACACACGTACACACATGCATGCAGGTGCACCACGTGTGCTCATGCACATGCATGTACATACATGTGCACACACGTTATGAAATGCTTGTGCTCAGCTGCTGGAAACTGGAGCTTCTCTCTAGAAATAAACTTGAGGCCACTCTGTTAGGAACCTGGGGACGGACTCGGACAGGCTGATCTTTCTTGTTTATGGAAGTTGTTGAACTGTCGTAGAAAACTGATAAATCATTTAATTCATAACACACAGCTTTACTAACTAGCAATCGGAGTCTGAGATGTTTTGAACTTGAATTTTTCTCCTGTCTCCTGGCACAGGGTGGGGCCCATCATGCAGCCTCCAGCACGTAAATGGTCAATGAATGTTTTTTAGGAAGTCAGATAAAGGAGGCGAGGGTGGGTGGGTGCCCTCAACCTGGCCCACATCAGAGATTTGAGTTCGTTGGCACCTTCCTTGTACTCCTTTCTGAAGTCTCTCTCCTGCTCTGCCCCCTCGCAGCCCTGCTACTCCCTGTGGGAAAAAGTGTACTTCAGGGTGAACTTAAGGCCACTTCACTCTCAAGTAGAAGCGGCTGGATATAGCTCATGCTTGTTCCTCCTACGATGGTTTTGAGAGTGACTGAGAAATATGTTCTGTGAACTTGAGGAAGCGGCCGCTCAGTAACGAGGGCACAGACTTGGAATGGAAGCACGTGGGGCCCAGCTGTCCTGGTTGTGAGCTACGAGGCTCTGGCTCAGTCTCCATGCTCGCACCCCAAAGTCGGGTGCTGCGGGCAGCAGCACAGCCTCTGAGATGTCCGCATGCTAATTCCTGGAACCTGGGAATATGTGTCCTTGCACACAGTAGGCTCTTTGCAGGTGTGAGTAAATGAAGGATCTTGTGGCAGGGAGACTACCCTGGATTATTGGAGTGTGCCTCATGTTATCAGAAGGGTCCTTATGAGAGGCAGATGGGAGACGGGAGAGAAGGAGGTGGGCTGAAGTGGGGGGGGCAGGGAGGGAGGGAGGCAAGGAGGTGCAGGGGAGAGAGAGAGAGAGAGAGAGAGAGAGAGACAGAGAGGGGGAGAGGTGTGTCTGAAGATGCTACACTTCAGGATGTGAAGATGGAGGAAAGGACCACAGGGCAGGGAATGAAGGCAGATTCTAGAAGCGGGCAAGGACAACGAGCAAACTCTCTCCTTGGGCCTCTAGAAGGAGAGAGTGCAGCCTGTTACACTTTGACTTTAGTCCAGTGGGACACATTCTGGAAGTCTGACTTCCAGAGCTGGAAGATAATAGTTATTCCTTGTTTTCAGCCACCAAGTTCATGGTCCTTTGTCAGAGCAGCGAGAGGAGATGAACCCATCAGGTACCGTGGTAGCTCCCAGGGCTTTATTAGTCTCGAGCAGTGCATGAGGGGAGGCTGGGGGGGAGCTGCACGCACAGGACAGCAAACCAGCGCCGTGCCAGCATCATCTGCCACCGTTGTGGTGACACAGGCTGTGAGTTCTAATGGGGGAGCCTCTGGCACTGGTGGCAGGTGAGACACAGTTTTTGAGGTCAGCAGGGTAGGAGATGCTATAAGTGACTTGCCCGTGTAGCTTAGGTCTTCCGTGCACTCCTGACAACCTCCCCCACCAGGACCTCAGCTTGGGGCCCAGGGAACATTTGTCTCAGGAACCATGAGAGGCTGCTCCGTCCAAGAGGCCAGAAGGGCCTGGATATCACCTCCATGGGGGCAGCCTCACTCTCACCTGCCAGGGTTGGTGTATAAATACCCCAGCTCCCTGGCCCCTTGGATGGGATATTGCTGAGCACGCGGTTTGTGCCATTTCCCAGAGTTCCCCAGAGGCCTTGAGCTGCTGTGGCACACCCTCCCCGAGAGCCCCCAGGGTTGCCCACAGCCATTGAATAATGCCATGTGCTGGCAGCCTCCCTCTCTTGCATCACGCCTCACAACCACACCACACTTCCTAAGAAACCAGTTTCCCTCAAATTCTCGCTGGAGGGCCTGCCTCTGGGAGAATCCAAGCAGAGACACCCTAAAATCCTGGCCCATAGGCTGTTGTTAGTGCGGCCCACGGGCGGCCCTGCACCAGGGTGTCTGGCCTGAGGGGGAGGCAGTGTGGTGCAGGAGCAAGCCCACAAGGCCATGGGCTCTGCCTGGCTGCTCCATCTCCATCTCCCAGGGACATCTTGGACTCCTGGTGTAGCTTCCTCAGACCAGGGCATCCATGCTCAGGCACTCTCCTCTGGAGGACCTGCTGGTTTTGTCAGGCTCTGAGCAGTGGAGAGGAGTATCCAGTGAGTGTTTGGTGGGGAGAGACAAATCCTTCTGCTCTTCTGTGGGGGCTCTGGGACAGCCCGTCATGGGACCAGGCTCTTGGCATGGGCACGGATGATGTGTGCTGTGAACGGACTCCAGAGGGCGAGCCGGAGTGGCGGCAGTCAGGGTCTGGGAGAAATCCAGCCCCCTCTGCCCTGACTGGGACAGGTGTAGCTGCAAAGCATGCTGGGATCTCAGCCCGGCTAGCTCTTGGGGAGGGAGAAGAAGCAAGCCAGGCAGCAGGGCCACAGAGGGGAAGCCGGGCAGAAAATGCTGCCCTGGGGGCCGGGAGGGGAGAGCAATGAGACAAATGTCCAAACAGATGTGCAGGAGGAGGGAGAAGCACCCGTTGAGCAAGAGAGCAAACAAATCAATCTGTAATTACAAATCATGATGCAGTCTCTGAACGAGAATGGGGAGCTTCGCGGGGAAGTTTAGTGTGAGCTGCGGCACCACAGGTGAGAAGGAGCCGCCCACATGGAGACCAGGGGAGAGAGTGGGAACAGAGGGAACAGGAGGTGGCCCTGTGGAGCAGAGAGGCGTGGCCCTGTGTTCTGTCCTGCTGAGAAAGCCCTGTCCCAAGGCAGAGGGAGCAGTGGCTGCCTCACAGCCCCCGCCCCGCCCCTCTCCTTTCATTTTCTTTCCTTCCTTCCCAAGCTCAGGCATCCTCTGCAACAGGAGGGAAGAAGGGAGGGAGCGTGGGGGAGGAAGGAAGAAGGAGACAAACCAGTCTTTCCTGGGCACTGGCCCTGCATCTGCTGCTTGGAGCTACACGTTCCGTTCACACGCATGCACAGTGATGCTGCACCTGGGTGGGAATTTGCCAGTGGGTTCAACAAGCGAAGGAAGCCTGGATGCTGGGGTGACAGGGCTGATGGGTGTGGGGCCACATTTCGCCTTTGGCTCTGTGTTCTCACCCTCCCTGGCACTTCAGCTAGGAAGTGTAATAAGGACAGAAGGCAGACACAAAGGCTTGGCACCTCTTGCCTAATAATACTGGGCGGCTCATTAGCAGCTTGTCATCATGGGCTTTGTCACACGTCCTACGTGACTCTTCACGGGGGTCCCAGGGTTCTTGCCCACAGCCTGCTTTCCTGTTACTACCTTCTCTCACCTCAGAGAGCTATTTCCTCTTTGGTCCCGAGGAGTTGCGAAGGGCAGAGGGGGTGTGTATGGGATGTCACACAGACAGTAATCATTGTCCCTTTCTGAGCTCCTTTTATTCCCTCTCGCTGAATCCTCAAAGAACTTGGATGGGAATTTATCGAGCCCCATGTGTTAGCTTTAGCTCCTCTGCCTGCAAGTAGTAGCTATTAAGTCAAACTAATTTAAACCCTAGAACATGTGGGAGGTTTATTATTAAGATGAAAGAATGTCTCATGTGACTCAAGAGCAAGAACTAGCACACCTCAAGGAGGTTCTCAAACCACAGCCTGCAAACGGGGCAGACTGTTGCCTCCTCGCTGATGCTCTCTGAGCATCTCAGTGTGCACCGCTGCCCTCACGTCCATCTCTCCCTCTCTCAGCTGCCCTGGCCTCCTCTGAAAAACGTGGCCTCCACGTGGCCGCCCTGAGTCCGTGCGTCACGGACTCATTCGACAGACCTTTCTTTCTGTTCCAGTTCAAAGTACTCAGGAAAAGGGACTGATCAGCGGCTGCTGGAGGGAAAGGCATTGCAACACGAAACAGGACGGGTGCAAATCCCTTGTGGGTGGGGCAGCAGGAAGGCGAGAGGCTTCAGGGAATGCTGGGCAGCGGGCCAGGCAGAAATGGCACTGGGGTGTCCAGGTCACCCTGTTATACAGATGAGAAAACTGGGCCCGGGCAGGTCAAGGTGGTAATGCCATAGCAGGGATCTGTCAGCAGGACAGGGCGCTGAACATGTGACTGTCTGATTCCCTGAATGTCCTCTTTGGGCTGTCCCAGCGCTACTCACTGTGCGGGACACACGCTGAAGGCGGCGCTGTAGTTGAGGCAGAGTTTCGGCGTCACACACCTGGGCAATTGAAATCGAGTGTGGATTAAAAAAATAGTGGCCGCCACATGGAGCCTGCGATGTAGAGTTTCTTTTTCGAATAGATTATGAACAGTGAATGTGAGTCAATTAATATACATATATATATATATATATAAATTAATTACATATTAATGTGTAGATTATAGTTATGTCTAAATATATATGTTATATATCTAAATTAATGTATGTGAATTAAAATAGTATAAGTGACACAGTACACAGACATGACAAAACTGTGAAGGGCGTTGGCAAACCACTGAAGTTTGGGAACTATCCGAAGGGAAATTATCATTTTGCCACTGAGTCGGTTTTCCCCCCAAGCCCCAGGACCCCACCATGTTATCCTTCAGCTCCCTGTCTCATCTTTTCTGCATAATAAACACGGAGTCTGGGGGCTCAGTGGTCGTTTCTACTTGTGGTTCTAAAGCAAAACAGCAGAAACCTGGTGAGCATCCCTTCTCTGTCCCTCTGTCACACACGCTGTGCCCTGGCAGGGCAACTCCATTCTCCATGGGAAGGGCTTGGCCTGGGTCACCAGCTGGGGTGCAGGCAGATACACTGCCTGGTTTTGTTCAGATGAATTAAGCACAAGATGCCCCAGACTTCTCATAAGGCCCATAGCTGCCTTTCAACATCTCCAGAGTTGACACCGGGATTCAGACTCTTCCCCTGAACCTGCCTGTATCCTCCAGGTGGAGGGGGACCTGGGGAGTCAGAGCTCTGGCAGCTTCTTCCGGGGCTGCCAGAAGGTGCTGCCACGGTGAACTCCCGTTCCCGGGTCCAGATCTCCCCGGGGGTCCCGGGGTGCAGAACCCAGGGAGCGAGGAGGATGGTGGGCTCTGGAGTAGCCGTGTTTAGCTACACTCTGGCCCCAGACAAGCACGTCTCATCTTCCCCTCTGGGCTCTGCTCTGGACACCAGTCCAGTCCTTTCTGCCAAAGTGAGCACCTTTTGGGCATCTTTCGTGGCCTTACCTGTTGGAAGATATTGCCTGGGATTACCTCATTCCAACCCAATAGGCTTCTTTAATTTTTCATTCATAAACAGGATGGGAGTTTTGGGTGTTTTCCCGGAAGAAGCCTTCTGGCTCCTGCAAAATGGCCCTACTCACCCAAGAGCACCACACACTCAGAGTCTCAAGGGGGCGCTAGTGCATCCTGATGGAGATCCAGTCACTGGAACCCAACCCAATGGTTGATTGATTTGCTGAGGGACCGTTTTAGTAAACTATCAGATCTCCCGATGAACCGAACACGGTTTCGACTTTGTCAGTGGGTTCATGGTGATGGTGGTGGGGGTGGGGCATGTGGTCCAAAAGCCTGTGGTATTTTGTTATGGGACCCCAGAGGAAACTAGTACAAAACCTTTTTATTTATTTATTTTTATTCTATTAAGGATTTGTATTTATTTATTTTTAGAGAGAGGGAAGGGAGAAAGGGAGAGAAACATTGATGTGAGAGAGAAACATCGGTCAGGTTGCCTCTCACATGTGCCCCTGACCAGGGACTGAACCCACAACCCAGGCATGTGCCCTGACCGGGAGTTGAATTGGCAACCTTTTGCTTGTCGGGAAGACGTCCAATCTACTGGCCCACACTGGTCAGGGCACAAAACCTTTTTTAAAGCTCCTCTGAAGCTTTCACTTTAAAAAATGTATTGTTGTTATCAAAGTATTACATACAGAGCGTTTTGAAAGTAAGATAGTCCTTAATTTAGGCCAAATGCCTTTAGAATTCTGTAGAAGCAGAGCCTTGAAAAGGGGTCTTATGCCAGTGCGTTACTGAGAAAGTGATCTTTGGAAAATCTTCCAGGAAGTGAGGGAGCAGGAAGGGGCAGCGGAAGGAGCCAGGTGAGTGACTCAGCTGCTGTCCAGCCTCAGCCTGGCCCAGGGCTGGAAGTGCCCCGAGCTGCTCCTTGCGAAGGCGGGCGTCTCTGTATCAGTCAGTCCTCGGCGGGGGCCTGCCCCTAGGACCTGGGGGACAGGGAACAACCCCCAGGTACTTCTGGGTGAAGCAGCCCTCTGGCGGGACGCAGCTGTGTGCAAGGGCCAGTGGCGGGGCTCCGGCAGAGCGCTGCCAGTGTTTGTTACACTGCACCCTTCCTCTGCCCCGGGGAAGTTGCCTTTCCACCAGGAAGTGATGGTACCTATGCATAGCGTTTCCAGCATTCTGATTGATCGTGAGTTCTGGGGAAACTCGATGAGGGGGGTCCGTGGGATGCCCGACAGTCCCCCTGTTGCAATTGCACCCCAGCCCTATCTGTTACTCATCACCCCTTCTTCTACCCATTCTCCCTCTGTCGCTTAGGCTGCACTTCCTGGGCGAGGGTGTCAACTGTCTCCCTTAGAGTTTCGAAGTAATCGCCGCGTGCACTTAGCTCCCTCTGTTCCCAGGGAGAAGTCTGATGCCACTCGTGTTCCCATAGCTTTCTGCGTGGCTTCCCGCTCACGGACTCACTTAGGGTCTACCTCTGCTCTGAAGTTTCCCGGGGGTGTGCTTTACGTTGGCACTTCAGACTCCTGGACCCTGTTTTACTTACTTTTCAGAGAGAACCTGTGTGCCTTCGTTCCAGGAGACGTTCTCATATTTTTTCTGTGATAATTTCTTTGCTCGGACAGCTCTGAAAACTGCAGAGTGGGATGTTCAACCTCCCGGGTTGATCTCCTAATTTTCTTGCCTTTCCTGTTCTATTGTCCATTGCTTATCTTTTTATTCTACTTCCTGGGAAATTCTCTTGACTTTATTGTCAGGCACTTATTTTGAATTTCTCTTTTTTTTAAATTGAGTCGTGATATTTTTAATTTCCAAGAAGTCTCATTTTCAGAACATGCTTTTTGTGATTGCATTTTTCGTGTTTTCTGGACTCGACTCTTCCCGTTATTTCTCTGAGGAGATTAATTGTAGCTTCTTTGAAGTTTTTGTGCTCTCTGCATTAATTCTTTTGCCTTTGTATTCTTTGCTCTTTGTTCTGATCCCTTTTATTAAGTAGATGATTTCCTCAGTTTTAGTAATTCTCAGTTGTCTGTTCATATTAACAAGTAAGATGCTTAAAGGCAGACGCAAGTCCTGAGCGCACTGGTGGGCCCCACTCTGGGGCGGTGGAAGGCCGGGTGACATTTTCATTAGCGATTTGCAGGGTTTTTTATTCCCCCAGTGCAGGTTCATTTTTCCAAAGAAAGATCTTCAATAAAGGGGCCATGGACCTCCCAACCTCTCTGACATAAATGGGCTTTTACTTTTAACCTGTTTTCAGCCAAGTATAGGTCAGTATCCAACTGCGGACTCCAGGGAAATGAATCTGTGGGGTCCTGGAAGGTGGGATGGGGACCTGGGGGCTCTACGCTGCTGTCACTTCAACTTTTCAGCCACTCTTCCACCTTCAGCGGCCCAGATGCCCATCCCCCCTTCGCAGCTTCTAAGCCTTTCCTCTGTTCCAGGAGGGCGGAGTGGGTTGGTTCCTGCCTTTGCAGGCAGGTGGGGCTTAAATGTTCTCTCTGCTAAGTCTTTTCCTTTCTCCCTTCTGAGGTCCATCATCCCACACAGTGTGATAAGATACCTCTTAGTTTCACTGAAGATAAATGGCGTTGGTTTTCCTAGTTCTTCTTGTTATTGGGAGAGGGTTTTGGAGGGAAAAGGCAGCGGAAATGTATTGACTGTGCCATCTTAAAATGAGAAGTCTTCTCCAGGAGCTTGCAGAGGCTTATCTTCATTGCCGAGTTTTAAAGTGGGAGCAGCTGTTAGGGAAATGCTTGACCACGTCGCTGCGTCTCTTTTCTCTCCCGTCTGTCTCTTTTCTCTCCCGTCTTTCGGCTCCTTATATTTTCAGCTCCTCTGCTTGCGGACCCCCAGATTCCCAGTTAAGGGTCCTTTGAGGGGCGTCGCTTAGTGTCTTCCTTTAAAAAGAGCCCCTCAGATGCTCTGTCTGAAGCTGAGGTCTGAGGCTAACAAGACGGCTGGTGGCGTACCTGGCTGCTGTGTTCTGCTCCCAGGGCGCGTGGCTGGGGAGAGAGGGAAACTATTTGGGGCCCAGCTTTTGAGCTAATTCCCCCAGTTCCAAGCCCCTATTTGGATGGCCCTTGGTTCCAGCCCCCTATCAGTTTCCTCTAGCACTCCCAGGTCCCTGGCTTCCCTCCAGTTTCGTGTTACAAGATGTCACTTTTTCTTGTACGTCTACTCTGATCACACGCAGCCAAGGCTCCATGCATCCTGTGACATCAGTAGCCGTTCTCTGTGCTGTTTACCAGAACTTCGATGAACCACCCCCAGCTGCTAGTGGATTTTCTGCAGATATTATGTTCATTGTGGATTTAAATACTTCTTACCCCTTTATAAACACAGGGGTCCAGAGCATGGTGCCTGAAGACCCAGGGCCTAGAAACCGCCACTTCTTTTTAACTATATACATTTGAGGCGAGCAGTTTAGCATATCTCTCTGCCTTTTTTAAACCCCATAAGATGGGAATCATAAGACTTTCTCTGTAGGACTCGGTGACCGTTGAACGAGGTAACCCAGGTGAGGAAGTTGAGACTTGACGTGTAGCAAAGCTCACAGTGGCCTTTCAAAAACGGTCGGTCACTATTTTAGTGACCGATCAGGGTGGAGAGGGAATAAAAGCTTGTTTCGGTCCTCCTAACGGAAGTCCGATGGACTTTTCTGAGACTGTGTATTTCATGCGGCTGCTCGAGGAGTAAATGAGCCAGCAGTGTGCAGGGCAGGCACGTGGTTGTCGTGAGTAGTAGACCCTCGGTGGGTGTTTGTTGAGTGACTATTGAAGGGAGACTGTTATACATGGAAGAAGTCCCAAGCCCGAATGTTACAGGACCTGCATTTAGTCCTGACTGACACGCTCTGTCTGTCTGTGACTCAGTAAGTCAACGAACCTCCCTGAGCCTCAGTTTCTTTATCTGAGAATAGGAATAGTAATGGCAGGCATTTGTAGCAAGTATTCTTATACCAGTGATTTCCAGGACAAGTATTACGCACACTGTAAGGTGCTTTATGTGTTATGAGGTGTATGTGGGTGTGCCTGTGGGCAGGCACCCTGAAAGACGAAATGAGAAGGGGGAACAGATCCCAGGAAATCCCACCAGTTCTTAAAAGCGTTGCATCTCCAGATGTGGTCACCCAGTCCTCTGTGCCCAGTGCTAGCTACTCAGTGTCACAGTCTCCAGACTTGAGTCCGGTGCTTCCTGTTGGCAGTGGCTCTGAGTCAGTCTCGTCACCAGGGAAAGGGCTGCCCATCTCTGGTCAGCGGGAGGACGACTTACTTCCTGCCAAGTGGTTTCTGCCACTGAAATGTACTGGACGTGATTTTGGTGAACGGGAAGAGACCTCTGTTTCTGAGTCTTTGCATGGAGACCCAGGATTACCAAGGAATTCTCTGAACCAAGAGAATCCAGATGTTGAGGGTGCTCTCAAAGATGGGTTTTGTTTTTGTAATTCTTCTCAGTTGGCATGAAGCGATGCTCGGAAATGACCAGTGAGGGAATGAGAGAGTGAGGGGAGTCTGCTGTCCAGCAGCTCCCACCAGACCCCCTTGAAGTGGCTGCTCATATTAACTTTGGGAAGGCCCCGCCTCAGTATCTGCATTGTCCTTCCCTCCCGCAGACGGTGCTGCCCACTGCTTCATCCACAGAGACTGTTTACAGGGAAGCTAATTATTTTTCCTTGTGCGAAAACCCACTTTGACTTTTCAGCTGTGCTCAGCCTCCTGGGGGAGAACAGGTCAGAGCCGCGGTACTCCTGTGTGTCGAATGGCCTAAAAACACTCACAAATTGGTCTTCACTTTCCTCACCAGACTGGCTCTAATCGAAAGGCAAAGTCTTCTGAGAATTTGGAGGTACTCTTACTTCCATGGATGGCATCATCTATAAATAGCAGTGTCTTCCAGGTAGTCAGCTGCTGGCTGGCAGAGCCCTGTGCTCGCCTGATTCCAGGGCAGATGGAAAGCTGCTGAGGGTGCTGGGAGCTGGGAGGCTGGTCTGGGGCTTGGCCCAGAGAAAGTCACAGGGAGCTTCCCTGCAGCCCTCTCCGGGTACCAGCCCCCACCCCTGCTGGGCCCTGGGGAGACAAACGGGCATAAAACAAGCTTGAGCTTCTGGGAATCTAATAGCAAAAGCGGTGCTGCCCACCCAAAGTGATGGAGGTGTAGGGGTAGCCTCGTCTCCTTGTTTTGGTCCCCAGCAAGTCAAGCACAGGGAGCACTCCTGGTGGTGAAGGCTTACTTATGACTTCTAAGCCAGCCCTGGGGCCTGGGCTTGGAATACACAGGGGAGTGACAGGTTCCTCCCACCTCCTTCCCTTCAGAGCAGTGTCAGTCTAGCGGTGGCATCACGCCTGGAGCTTGCCTCTCTAATACTTCCAATGACTTCAAGCACAATCCACTATCTACTCAAAATACCTAGACTGGGGCTGCCTGTTATACTAAACTCTGATGGAGTGAGCCATGAGGTCTATGTGGAATTAAGATTAGGGGAGGGGAAAGCCTCCTGGTGACATGTGAGCAGGTCTCTGATGGTTGAATAAGCATTGGTCCAGGACAAGAGGTGGAAGGATGCTCTAGGCAGAGAAGGATAAATGAACCATACCAAGAACTGGCAGAGAACATGGTGTGTGGGCAGCACCTGTAAGTGCAGTGGTATTAGAATATAAAGGTTGAGACAGAAACTGTGGGGGAGGAGCCTAGCAGAACAGGAAGTGGGGAGGGATCACGAGGGTCCCATATACTGAGTTTTGGGGCTAGGACTTCCATCTGCTGGGTCATCCCTCTGGAGGCCAAGTGGGCTGGCAGCTCTGATATCTGCATAAGGGCCTGTTGGCCTCTCGCCGGCTACAGAACCACACCCACATGGGCACAGGGTTCTCAGGGGAGCTAGAACTCACCTAGATTCACTGTGTCCTCTGTCACTTCTCCCATTCTGGGATTGATAACAGTCACAGGAAATTTCAAAGACCAATCTGTTCTTAACAGGATTCAAGAATAAAAAGAAACCTGATAAGGCTATTCGTGTTTCATGATGGAAACCGAGTCTCAGGTAAAGGAAGTGACTTACCCAAGGCCATGCAGCATGGAGCCCAAGTCTCCCAATTCTCAGATTGCTAGTCTGTTTGCTTCAGTCTCTGTATCTCTGGGATCTCTGAGCTTCTCTTTGCATCCTCATGGCTTCGGGTTAGTTCTAGAGAAAACACAATCAGGCACGCCTGTTTATCCACATTCTGGAGTGAAGAATGTGCTTGTTCTTTTCCACTGTTTGTCTCCCGCCATCTGACATCGGTGCTTGATCAAGGGACAATGTGGTTTCTTTACTAGTCAGTCTCCTGAAAAAGGGCAGCATAGGGTAGTGTGTGACTCAACTTTTCTCTGTGTTATTGTTAACCAGCAATGACACATTGCCCTGCTTAGTTCTTCCTTAAGTTAAAAAAAAATAAAAAAGAGTCCTTTACGGGACACATGGAGGACCTCTGAGAAAGTATCACCCTCATGCCTGACTTTAACTTGGGTCATTCATTAGACCTCTGATGACTCATGACAAGAGGAGAATGACTCTGAGATGAGTTATACGAATCCTGAAAAGCTGCTGTAGGTGAGGGCGTGGTGTGTCTGGGAACTGAAGAGGACAAAAAAGAGTCAGGCAGAGCTGTCCACTGTGGGGAGTCAGGATAACCTTGCTCAATGCAGGACGGGGCACTGATGAGAGAGCGAGATTTTGATAATATGACTGGCTGGCTACCAGTCACGAAGACCTTTCTCTCCCCCTCTGTTGACCCAGGTGTTTAAGATACAGCCGTCTGGACCCATCAGTCACCTCTTGGTCCTAAGGAAGCATCCTGATCCTGTGATGAGGATTTGATGTTCTTTTCAGATCTTAGGCTCAGATATCTCCAGTCTTTCCTACTTTCCTTCTTCTTCTCCTCTTTCTTTCCTTTCTTCATATCCATCCATCCACATATCCATCCACCCATCCATATATCCATCCATCCATCCACCCATCCATCCATCCATGTATCCATCCATCCACCCATCCACCCATCATCCATCCATCCTTCCATGTGTGTACCTGACTTAGAATTCTGGTCTCCCCATTTACAGCCCTGTAACATTGGGCAAGACATTGAATAAGCTTGTGGGACTCAGCAGTCTTCCTTCTTTGTCTTTGTCTCTTTGGGAAAAAGTCTGAAGAACTTCAGGGGGCAACATCTTCTTGCCTGGCTGAAGATGCTGGCTGGGTGGGGGCAGGAAGGCCAGCAGGGGAAGCAGATGAGTGAAAGGGGAAAAGGAGGCTGGTCAGATAGTCTATGCCTGCTGATTCTTAGAGGTGGGTGAGGGTTGGCCAGCAAACTCACTGTGGATGTCCTAAAATGGCAAGTCCTGTGTATGCTGCTCCCAGGACACTGCACCGTCCAGGAAGGCCCACAGATGGAGTCCCACTCATTCAAAGATGAGACAGGGCACAGGACTGCCAAGGCAGCTGGGCTGCACAGAACTGCTCCATCAAAGCCCACTCTCACACGGGCTCTTCCAGAGGCCCGTGGGCAGAGCCTGCCTGCAGGGAGGAGGGCACCTTGGCAGCCCACTGGGATTTCTCTTCCTCTGGCCCATGGCATAGCTCCCCAAAAATTGAAGTCAGAGCTTTGATTTGCTAAGAGCATCCGACACTTTACATGGTTGCATTTCTTTTCATCTTTGCAACAACTCTGAGGCAAGAGTTATTATTTGTGTTTTGCTGATCAGGAGATTGGGGCTAACGGGAGTTCAGCGATTCTCAAGGTCACTCAGTGGGCCAGGTTGATATCCAGGTCTGTCCCCCTCCAAAGCCTGAGCTTTGTCTTTTAATTCACCTGCTCATTCACGTATTCACCCACGACTCACAGAAGGGAGGAAGACAGACAAATACCTGCTTTATAACAGGGGACACAGGTCTCAAACAAGAAACAGAGACAGAGATATCATCTTATGTAGTGATACAGTTCATGAAGATAAAGTGTGGCAGGGGTGAGTGTGGAGGACATTTTAGACTGGGAAATTCAGGAAAGCCTCCCCAAGGACTCGATACTTGAGCTGACACTGAAGTGAGGAAGAGTTGTCAGCCCTTGGGAAGAGCTGAGGGCAGAGATCTGTCTTCCTATTAGGTGACCTGAAAGCCACACTCGTGGTAGAGACACAAAGGCTCTCTATTCAGTCTGGTCACCTAGCTCTCATATCATCATGGAAGCTTAGAAGTCAGGGTTAGGAGTAGCCTCTGGTGGCATTTCATCTCATAAAACATCAAACCTCTGTGCAAGGCTTTGCAATTAGCAATTGTCGTATATTTAGAAAGGCCTTGTGAGATGAAAAGAATGTATTTTTTGCCCCAATTTTTCAGCTAATAAAACAGAAACAGACATTCTCCTCTGCTAACCATTGCCCCTTGGAGAGAAGTTCTTTGCTCTTACAATGCCCTACCCACTGGGCAGAGTCTGGGGTTATTTACTGTGCCTGTCACATAGTACGGACTCGATGGCTGTTTGCCGAACAGGATCGCAGGGGTGCGGAACTGCTTCCTGGTTGCCCAGGACCCTGAATGCACCCCTTGTTTCCACCCAGGGGGCAAGTCTACCTCCTGTGGAGTGGACTGTGCTGTAGATCAGCGTCGCTTCTTTCCTTCACTAAAATTCCCGGAGCCATGCTCAGCTCCTCCGGAATTTGAAGAGAGGATCGTTGAACTAAAAATTCATATACTTCTATATTCCAAGTTTTGTGCCCTAAGAACATTTAAGTTGGTTTAAAATGAAAGTTTCTTACACAATACCGATGTTGAAAGGAAATACAGGGTAGGTACCCTGGGGGGCGGGGATAAGAGAGAAAGACTACATGCTAATTCTAAAGGAGTTACCCCTTTGCCTTTCTCCTGTTACTGTGGGTGGATTGTTTTATAAATGCTTTTATTCATCAGATATCACACCTTTACCTATTCAAGGACATCATTTCACAAATTTCCATCTTATTTCTTGGGTTTTTAATGTGCCCCTTTCAACTGGATCATGCCCATTAGAATGCAGTCATGCTATAACTTTGCCCTCTTAAAAATTATCTCTTCAACCTGTATTCTCCTCCAGCTACTGGCCCATCTTTTGGTTAAAAACAAAACAAAACAAAATAAAACAATAAAAACAGCCTCCTGCTAAGTCCGTACATATTTAGGATTCACCTTTTAACATTATATATTGTATCTTTTTATTCCTCATATTTTTCTTTGTTTTGAAATTGTCTGATATTTATATGATATTTGGTATTAATACAGCCACTCTAGTTTTCTTTTGTATTTGTATGGTATATATTCTCTTATTCTCTGTACATGGCATATGGTTGGGTTTTGCTTTTAGAATTATCTGACAATATCTGCCTTTT